>JAYDZE010006604.1:0-10649 GCA_034509125.1 Monilaria moniliformis
TGATCTGTATCTGGTCCGTGTACCCGTGTCAATACTCAGCACGTTTTGGGGCTATATGTGTTTATGTGTGCTTTATATAGATGTTACTGTGAATTACCTGTTATAACTGCAAATCATGAAAAACTGTATGTGATTATTTGTTATTCAGTTCCGATTAATCTGTGACTTTCTAAATTGGATTTTACTGCTAGAATGTTATATATGTCTGATACGAGTCAAGAATTATTGTGTCTGACCGATAAAGTAAAAGATATGATTATAATTATATCTTTAGGTTGCATAATGTTTATTTAATTTCAGAAATTTAGTTTTAGCATTTAATACACTACTGAGCTAGTGAGCTCACCCCACTACACACCATCTTTTCCAAATTAGTTTCTCATCAGTGCAGCAGCTGCGATCCCGTCAAGTCACTGTTCCTTTTGGGCAAATAGTTGTCCATAATAGAACATGTGGCATGTCAGGTTTTTGATATACGTATATTAGTGGTGATTAAACAGCTGTGCATATTTTGCACATTATATATTTACCGTTTGTTTTAATGAGATTACCGGTTTTAAATTTCAAAATATCTGAATTCCATTGATTGTTTGAATTAATAATAACATGGATATATTCTGAATATGTATTTAGTTTGTCTGGTCGTGACACAACTTATTCAGTTATTCATTAATTGAGTAAGGGGTGTTACAACTTCAATTGAGCTTAGACGGTACAAACTCGATTTTGAGGCTATTTTGAAAAGAACGACGCATTTCTTCGACGTTATTACATTACATACATCATAATAAGGGAGTGTGTGCTGAACTATGGTTGTATATTAGCGTATTACTCTTTAAAATCGCAAATCCAGAGTTGTGCTTCAATTGAGCGTAGAGGGTACAAACTCGATTTTAAGGCTATTTTCAAGAGAAGAATGTTGTTCTTTGATGTTTTTACATTACATAAACCACAATAAGGGTGTGTGTGGTGGTTTTGAGTCATATATATGCATATTGCTCTTTAAAATCGCAGGTCCGGAAGTTGTGCTTCAATTGAGCTTAGACGGTGCAAACTCGATTTTGAGGCTATTTTGAAGAGAACAATATCGTTCTTCGACATATATTATTACATACACCATAATAAGAGCGTGTGTGGTGGATTTTTTTCATATATATACGTATTGCTCATTAAGACTGCAAATCCAGGAGTTGTTCTTCAATTAACGTTAGAGGGTACAAATTCGATTTTGAGACTATTTTGAAGAGAACGATGTTGTTCTTCGTTATTTTTACAATACATACACAATTATAATGGAGTGAGTGGTAGTTTTCAGTCATATATATGTGTATTACTCTTCAAAATTGCAAGTCCGGAAGTTGTGCTTCAATTGAGCTTAGACGGTACAAACTCGATTTTGAAGCTAGTTTGAATAGAACGATGCCGTTCTTCGACATTTTTACATTGCATACACCATAAAAATGGAGTGTGTGGCGGTTTTCAGTCATATATATGCGTATTGCTCCTTAAGATTAAAAGTACGGAGGTCATGTTTCAATCGAGCTTAGACGGTACAAACTCGATTTTGAGGCTATTTTGAAGAGAAAAATGTCGTTCTTTAAAATTATTACATTACATTCACCATAATGAGGGAGTGTGTGGTTGATTTTGGATGTATATATGCTTATTGCTCTTTAAAATCGCAAATCCAGGAGTTGTGCTTCAATTGACCTTAGAGGGTACAAACTCTATTTTGAGGCTATTTTGAAGAGAACGACGTAGTTCTTCGACATTATTACATTACATACGCCATAATAATTGAGTGTGTTGTGGTTTTCAGTCATATATATGTGTATTCTCTTCAAAACCGGAAGTCTGGAAGTTGTGCTTCAATTGACCTTAGACGGTACAAACTCGATTTTGAGGCTATTTCGAGGAGAACAATGTCGTTCTTCGACATTATAATATTACATACACCATAATAAGGGAGTGAGTGTTGGATTTTTGTCGTATATATGTGTATTTCTCTTTAAAATCGTAAATCCGGGAGTTGTGCTTCAATTGAGCTTAAAGGGTACAAACTCGATTTTCATGCTATTTTGAAGAGAAAAATGTCGTTCTTCAATATTATTACATTACATACACTATAATAAAGGATGTGTGGTGGATTTTGGTCGTATATCTACGTATTGTGATCTAAAATCGCAAGTCCGAAAGTTATGCTTCAATTAAGATTAGACATAACAAACTCAATTTTGAGGCAATTTTGAAGAGAACGATGTAGTTATTCGATATTATTACAGTACATACACCATAATAAGGGAGTATGTGGTGGAGTTTGATCGTATATATGCGTATTGCTCTTTAAAATTGCAAATCCGCTTCACTTGAGCTTAGAGGATACAAACTCAATTTTTAGGCTATTTTAAAGAGAACATCGTCGTTCTTCGATATTTTTACATTACCTACACCATAATAAGGGAGTGTGTGGTGGTTTTCAGTTATATATATGCGTATTTCTCTTTAAAATCGCAAGTCCGGAAGTTCTGCTTCAATTGAGCTTAAAGGGTACAAACTAGATTTTTAGGCTATTTTGAAGAGAACGATCTCGTTTTTTGATATTCTTACATTACATGCGCCACATAATAAGGGAGTGTGTGGTGGTTTTCAGTTATATACATGCGTACTTCTCTTTAACATCGCAAGTCCGGAAGTTGTGCTTCAATTACTACATTACTACATTACTTACACCATAATAAGGGAGTGTGTGGTGGATTTGGTCGTATATATGCGTATTGCTCTGTAAAATTGCAAATTCGGGAGTCGTGCTTCAATTGACCTTAGAGGGTACAAACTCGATTTTGAGGCTATTTTGAAGAGAACGATGTTGTTCTTCGATATTTATACATTACATACCCCATAGTAATGGAGTGTGTGGTGGTTTTCAGTCATATATATGTGCATTACTCTTCAAAATCAGAAATCTGGAAGTTGTGCTTCAATTGAGCTTAGACGGTACAAACTCGATTTTGCGGCTATTTTGAAAAGAACGAAGTAGTTCTTCGACATTATTAAATTACATACACCATAATAAGGGAGTGTGTCGCAAGTCTGAAAGTTGTGCTTCAATTGAGCTTAGCCGTTACAAACTCGATTTTGAGGCTATTTTGAAGAGAACAATGCCGTTCTTCAACATTATTAGATTAGATACACCATAATAAGGGAGTGTGTGGTTGATTTTGGTCGTATATATGCGTATTGCTGTCTAAAATCGCAAATCCGAAAGTTGTGCTTCAATTGAGCTTAAAGCGTACAAACTCGATTTTTAGGCTATTTTGATGAGAACGATGCCATTGTTTGATATTTTTACATTACTTACGCCATAATAAGGGAGTTTGTGGTGATTTTCAGTTATATAACTGCGTATTGCTCTATAAAATCGCAAGTCCGGCAGTTGTGCTTCAATTGATCTTAGATGGTACAAACTCGATTTTTAGGCTATTTTGAAGTGAACAATGTTGTTCTTTGACATTATTACATTACATACACCATATTAAGGGAGTGTCTGGTGGATTTTGGTCGTACATATGTGTATTGCTCTTTAAAATTGCAAATCCGGGAGTTGTGCTTCAATTGACCTTAGAGGGTACTAACTCGATTTTGAGGCTATTTTGAAGAGAACGATGCTGTTCTTCGATATTTTTACATTACATACACCAGAATAATGGAGTGTATGGTGGTTTTCAGTCATATATATGTGTATTACTCTTCAAAATCGGAAGTTCGGAAGTTGTGCTTTAATTGAGCTTAGACGGAACAAACTCGATTTTGAGGCTATTTTGAAGAGAACGATATAGTTATTCGACATTATTACATTACATACACTATAATAAGGGAGTGTGTGTTGGATTTTGGTCGTATATATGTGTATTGCTCTTTAAAATCGCAAATCCGGGAGTTGTGCTTCAATTGAACTTAGAGGGTACAAACTCGATTTTCAGGCAATTTTGAAGAGAACAATGTTGTTCTTCGATATTTTTATATTACATACACCATAATAAGGCAGTGTGTGGTGATTTTAGTCATATATATGCGTATTGCTCTTTAAAATCGCAAGTCCGGAAGTTGTGCTTCAATTGAGCTTAGACGGTACAAACTCGATTTCGAGCCTATTTTTAAGATAACGATGTAGTTTTTCGACATTACTATATTACATACACCATAATAAGGGAGTGTGTGTTCGATTTATGTCGTATATATGCGTATTGCTATTTAAAATCACAAATCTGGGAGTTTTGTTTCAATTGAGCTTAGAGGGTCCAAAGTCGATTTTCAGGCTATTTTTAAGAGAACAATACATTTCTTCGATATTTTTACATTACATACACCATAGTAAGGGAGTGTGTGGTGGTTTTCAGTCATATATATGCGTAATGCTCTTTAAAATCGCAGGTCTGGAAGTTGTGCTTCGACTGAGCTTAGACGGTACAAACTCGATTTTGAGGCTATTTTGAAGAGAAAAATGTTGTTCTACAACATTATTACATTACATATACCATAACAAGGGACTGTGTGGTGGATTTTGGTCGTATATCTGTGTATTGCTATTTAAAATCTCAAGTCCGGAAGTTATGCTTCAATTGAGCTTAGACTGTACAAACTCAATTTTGAAGCTATTTGGAAGAGAACGATGTAGTTCTTTGACATTATTACATTACATACACCATAATAAAGGAGTGTGTGGTGAAGTTTGGTCGTAAATATACGTATTGCTCTTTAAAATTGATAAACCGGGAGTTGTGCTTTAATTGAGCTTAGAGGGTACAAACTCGATTTTCAGGCTATTTCGAAGAGAACTTGCGGTTCTTCGACATTTTTACATTACACAGACCATAATATGGGAGTGTGTGGTGGTTTTCAGTCATATGTATGTGTATTGCTCTTTACAATCTCAAGTCTGGAAGTTGTGCTTCAATTGAGCTTAGACGGTACAAACTCGATTTTGAAGCTATTTTGACGTGAACGATGCCGTTCTTCGACATTACCTACGCCATAATTGAGCTTAGAGAGTACAAACTCGATTTTGAGGCTATTCTGGAGAGAACAATATTGTTCTCTGATATTTTTACATTACATAAACCATAATAATAGAGTGTGTGGTGATTTTCAGTCATATATATGTGTATTACTCTTTGAATAGAAGGATGCCGTTCTTTGATATTTTTACATTGCATACACCATAATAATGGAGTGTGTGGTGGTTTTCAGTTATATATATATGCGTATTGCTTTTTAAAATCGCATGTCCGGAAGTTGTGCTTCAGATGTGCTTAGACGGTACAAACTGGATTTTGAGGCTATTTTGAAGAGAAAAATGTCGTTCTTTGAAATTATTACATTACATACACCATAATAAGGGAGTGTGGTTAGTGTTGGTTGTATATATGATTATTGCTCTTTAAAATAGCAAATTTTGGAGTTATGCTATTTTGAAGAGAACAATGCCGTTCATCGATATTTTAACATTACATACACCATATTAATGGAGTATGTGGTGGTTTTCAGTCATATATATGCGTAGTGCTCTTTAAAATCGCATGTCCGGAAGTTGTGCTTCAGTTGAGCTTAGACGGTACAAACTGGATTTTGAGGCTATTTTGAAGAGAAAAATGCCGTTCTTTAAAATTATTACATTACATACACCATAATAAGGGATTTTGTGGTTAGTTTTGGTTGTATATATGCTTATTACTCTTTAAAATCGCAAATTCGGGAGTTGTGCTTCAATTGAGCTTAGAGGGTATAAACTCGATTTTGAGGCAATTTTGAAGAGAATGATGCCGTTCTTCGATATTTTAACATTACATACACCATAATAAGGGAGTGTGTGGTGGTTTTCAGTCATATATATGCGTATTGCTAAATAAAATCGCAAGTCCGGAAGTTGTGCTTCAATCGAGCTTGGACGGTACAAACTCGATTTTGAGGCTATTATGAAGTTAACAATGTCGTTCTTCTAAATTATTACATTACATACACACTAATAAGGGAGTGTGTCGTGGATTTTGGTCGTATATATGCGTATTGCACTTAAATATCGCAAATCCGGGAATTGTGCTTCAATTGAGCTTAGAGGGTACAAACTCGATTTTGAGGCTATTTTGAAGAGAATGATGTCGTTCATCGGTATTTTTACATTAGTTACATCATAATCAGGGAGTGTGTGGTGGTTTTCAATCATATATATGCGTATTGCTCTTTAAAATCGCAAGTCCAGAAGTTGTGCTTCAATTCAGCTTAGACGGTACAAACTCGATTTTGAGGATATTTTGAAGAGAACAATGCCGTTCTTCGACATTATTACATTACGTACACCATAATAAGGGAGTGTGTGGTGGATTTTGGTCGTATATATGCGTATTGTTTTCAAAATCGCAAATCTGGGAGTTGTACTTCAATTGAGCTTAGAGGGTACAAAATCGGTTTTGAGGGTATTTTGAAGAGAACACAACCGTTCTTTGATATATTTACATTACATACACCATAATAATGGAGTGTATGGTGGTTTTCAGTCATATATATGCGTATTTCTCTTTAAAATAGGAAATCCGGAAGTTGTGCTTCAATTGAGCTGAGATGGTAAGGGACTGTGTGGTGGATTTTGGTCGTATATCTGCGTATTGCTATTTAAAATCGCATGTCCGGATGTTGTGCTTCAAATGAGCTTAGACGGTACAAACTCAATTTTGAGGCTATTTTGAAGAGAACGGTGTCGTTATTCAATATTTTTACATTACATACGACATAATAAGGGAGTGTGTGGTGGTTTTCAATTATATATATATGTATTGCTTTTTAAAATCGCCAGTTCGGAAGTTGTGCTTCAATTGAGCTTAGACGGTGCAAACTCGATTTTGAGGCTATTTTGAAGAGAACTATGTCGTTCTTCGACATTATTAGATTACATACACCACAATAAAAGAGTGTGTGGTGGATTTTAGTCATATATATGCATATTGCTCTTTAAAATTGCAAATCCATGAGTTCTTCTTCAATTGACCATAGACGGTACAAACTCGAATATATAGGCATACTGCTCTTTAAAGGGAGTGTGTCGCGGTTTTGAGTCATATATAGGCATACTGCTCTTTAAAATCGCAAGTTTGGAAGTTGTGCTTCAATTGATCTTAGATGGTACAAACTCGATTTTGAGGCTATTTTGAAGAGAAAAATATTGTTCTTCAACATTATTACATTACATACAGCATAATACGGGACTTTATGGTGGATTTTGGTCGTATATCTTCGTATTGCTATTTAAAATCGCAAGTCCGGAAGTTATGCTTCAATTGAGGTTAGACGGTACAAACTCAATTTTGAGGCTATTTTGAAGAGAACGATGTAGTTCTTCAACATTATTACATTACATGCAGCATAATAAAGGATGGAGTTAGGTCGTATATATGCGTATTACTCTTCAAAATCTCAAATTCGGAAGTTGTTTTTGAATTGAGCTTAGAGGGTACAAACTCGATTTCGAGGCAATTTAGAGAGCACGTTGCCATTGTTCGACGTTTTTACATTACATACACCATAATACGTGAGTGTGTGCTAGATTATGGTCGTATATATGCACATTGCTCTTCAAAATCGCAAATTCTGGAGTTGTTATTCAATTCAGCTTAGAGAGTACATACTCGATTTTGTGGCTATTTTGAAGAGAACAATGCCTTTCATCGATATTTTTACATTACATACACCATAATAATGGAGTATGTGGTGGTTTTCTTTCATATATATGTGTATTTAGCTTTAATATCGCAAGTCCAGAAGTTGTGCTTCATTTGAGCTTAGACAGTACAAACTGGATTATGACGCTATTTTGAAGAGAAAAATGTCGTTCTTTGAAATTATTACATTACATACACCATATTAAGGAAGTTTGTGGTTAGTTTTGGTTATATATATGCTGATTGATCGTTCTTCCATATTTTTAAATTACATACACCATAGTAAGGGAGTGTGTGGTGGTTTTCAGTCATATATATGCGTACTGCTAATTAAAATCGCAAGTCCGACAGTTGTGCTTCAATCGAGCTTGGACGGTACAAACTCGATTTTGAGGCTATTTTGAATAGAACAATGTCATTTTTCGACATTATTACATTACGTACACAATATTAAGGAAGTGTGTGGTGGATTTTGTTAGTATATATGCGTATTGTTCTTTAAAATTGAAGATTTTGCAGTTGTGCATCAATTGAGCTTAGAGGGTACAAAATCGATTTTGAGGGTATTTTGAAGAGAAAACAACCATTCTTCGATATATTTACATTACATACACCGTAATAATAGAGTGCGTGGTGGTTTTCACTCATATACATGCGTATTGCTCTTTAAAATCGCAAGTCCGGAAGTTGTGCTTCAGTTGAGCTTAGACAGTACAAACTCGATTTTGAGGCTATTTTGAAGATAACAATGTCCTTCTTCGACATTATTTCATTACGTACACCATAATAAGGGTGTGTGTAGTGGATTTTGGTCGTATATATACGTATTGTTCTTTAAAATTGGAAATCTGGGAGTTATGCTTCAATTGAGCTTAGAGGGTAGAAAATCGATTTTGTGGGTATTTTCGAGAGAACAAAACCGTTCTTCGATATATTTACATTACATATACCATAATAATGGAGTGTGTGGTGGTTTTCAGTCATATATATGCGTATTCCTCTTTAAAATCGCAAGTCTGGAAGTTGTGCTTCAATTGAGCTGAGACGGTACAAACTCGATTTTGAGGCAATTTTGAAGTGAAAAATGTCGTTCTTCAACATTATTATAGTACATACACCATAGTAAGGGATTGTGTGGTGGATTTTGATCGTATGTCTGCGTATTGCTATTTAAAAGAGCATGTCCGGAAGTTGTGCTTCAAATGAGCTTAGACGGTACAAACTCGATTTTGAGGCTATTTTGAAGACAACGATGCCGTTCTTCAATATTTTTACATTACATGCACCATAATAAGGGAGTGTGTGGTGGTTTTCAATTATATATATGCGTATTGCTCTTTAAAATCGCAAGTTCGGAAGTTGTGCTTCAATTGAGCTTAGATGGTACAAACTCGATTTTGAGGCTATTTTGAAGAGAGCAATGTCGTTCTTCTACATTATTACATTACATACACCATAATAAGATAGTGTGTGGTGGATTTTGGTTATATATATGCGTATTGCTCTTTAAAATTGCAAATCCAGAAGTTCTTCTTCAATTGACCTTAGAGTGTACAAACTCATTTTTAGGCTATTTTGAAGAGAACGATGTTGGTCTTCTTTATTTTACATTACATACACCATAGTAATGGAGTGTGTCATGCTTTTCAGTCATATATATGTGTATTACTCTTCAAAATCGCAAGTCCAGAAGTTGTGCTTCAAATCGAGCTTAGACGGTACAAACTCGATTTTGAGGCAATTTTCAAGAGAACGATGTAGTTCTTCGACGTTATTGCATTTCATACACCATAATAAGGGAGTTTGTGTTGGATTTTGGTCGTAGATATGCGTATTGCACTTTAAAATCACAAATCTGGGAGTTGTGCTTTAATTGAGCTTAAAGGGTACAAACTCGATTTTCATGATATTTTGAAGAGAACAATGTCGTTCCTCGATATTTTTACATTACATACATAATAATAATGGAGTGTGTGGAGGTTTTGAGTCATATATATGCATACTGCTCTTTAAAATGGCAAGTCTGGAAGTTCTGCTTCAATTGATCTTAGACGGTACAAACTCAATTTTCAGGCTGCTTCTGCTATAATTGATCTTAGACGGTACAAACTCGATATTCAGGCTATTTTGAAGAGAAAAATGTTTTTCTTCAACATTATAACATTACATGCAACATAATAAACGAGTTTTTTGGTGGAGTTAGGTGGTACATATGCGTATTGCTCTTTAAAATCGCAAGTCTAGAAGATGTGCTTCAATTGAGCTGAGACGGTACAAACTCGATTTTGAGGCTATTTTGAAGTGAAAAATGTCGTTCTTCAACGTTATTACATTACATACACCATAGCAAGGGACTGTGTGGTGGATTTTGATCGTATATCTGTGTATTGCTATTTAAAATCGCATGTCCGGAAGTTGTGCTTCAAATGAGCTTAGACGGTCCAAACTCGATTTTGAGGCTATTTTGAAGGGAACGATGCTGTTCTTCAATATTTTTACATTACATGAGCCATAATAAGGGAGTTTGTGGTGGTTTTCAATTATATATATGCGTATTGCTCTTTAAAATCGCAAGTTCGGAAGTTGTGCCTCAATTGAGCTTAGATGGTACAAACTTGATTTTGAGGCTATTTTGAAGAGAACAATGTCGTCCTTCGACATTATTACATTACATACACCATAATAAGAGAGTGTGTGGTGGATTTTTGTTATATATATGCGTATTACTCTTTAAAATTGCAAATCCAGGAGTTCTTCTTCAATTGACCTTAGAGTGTACAAACTCATTGTTGATCTTTTGAAGAGAACGATGTTGTTCTTCGTTATTTTTATATTACATACACCATAATAATGGAGTATGTCGTGCTTTTCAGTCATATATATGTGTATTACTCTTCAAAATCGCAAGTCCAGAAGTTGTGCTTCAAATCGAGCTTAGAC
>JAYDZE010006615.1:0-10647 GCA_034509125.1 Monilaria moniliformis
ATTGTTTTATTTTTTGCTGTCATTTGCCCAATTTGTTCGATTTTGGAAATTTACCCAAAAGAAGTGATCTTTTATGGGTCTGCACAAGTAACTTCTTACAAAGAGGTGGTCTGCATTTGTTTCGGTAATGTAATCATATATCTAATCTTTGTAATTAGTCTATTTTTAAATATCCATATTACCATGAGTTCATTAATTATTAATTGGATGCATTTAGCTATGTTACTTATTAGTTTGGCCTTAGCATGGGGCATAGATGATTGAGTTTTTTCTTCTTCTTCGTTTCTCATCTCTATAATATATATTGGTGTGATTGTTACTTATGATCCCAATATAGCAATCATTCACTTAAACAATGGTAATCATCTGTTCCTTCTATTATTGGTGTAGTGTATAATATTTTTTATTCTATTTTTGACTAACAAAACTCAATGTGCTTTCATAGACGTAAGATACTTATCATGGCTTGCTCCACAAAGGAGACATAAATAGACATGTAATATACGCTTATTTTTCTATTATAATATAATATGTTATGTGCCATTTTCTTTTAACGAAATATTGCACAATTTTCAAATATTTTGTGAAATTCTTTTTATTATTGTTTGTAAATTACAAAATTAAATTATTCCCGTTGAATCTCGACGACTTATCACTTTTTTATTTAATATAATTATAATCGCGGCATTGTTAAATAATGTCACTTTTTTAGGGCGTCGCTTACTTTTTTAAGAACAAATTCTGTATTTTTCTATTATTATCTAATAACGTACCTAACATAAGCGAGCCGAATTAAATATAGAATAAGTTCCTATTATTATTATTATTATTACTATTATTATTACTTATTATTATTTACATATATAGATTTAGCGCAACAGCTACCTAAACTGGTTTGTACAGAAATGGAAATATAACAGCTAAAATATTCTCCGAGGTGACACGTGAACTAAGCATAGCATAACCAGCACAAGACGACCCCACGTGATCCAACCTCCCTAACGTGGACCCCCACAGCGTAATTGTGACGCTACACGTGTACCGATTCCGGTCGAGCAACGGCTCTGATTCTCTCTCCCCCACACACTCCCTTCGTTTCCATTTCCAACCATTTTCAGTCCCCCCCTTTTTTGTCCATTTCCACAGCTCAAAAACTTTAATCAATAATCACCCACTAATTACCACCCAAGTCTTCACTAACTCACTCGCTTAATCACTCATAATCTTTCTTTTAAAAAAATCAACGTCTGCACGAATTTTCCCGCCGTCTCTTTGGGCCTAGGGTTTTCAATTTCGCTTCCGTTTCTTTTCTGGCGGATTGCGTGCAGTGAACTGCACTCGCGCATGGATGCTGTGAAGGGGATGCCGTTTGAGTACTCGAGCATGCCTGTAAGAGTGCATGAGAACGGTGGAGGATTTTACGCTGATGACATCAGCGGCGGCGGCGATGCGACGATGATCAGTGCGGAGGAAATGTCCGCGCCCATAGCTGCGACACCAGTAAATAGTCAGTCCTCGCTGCGGCTGTCGATGGCCAGGACGAGTGAGCTCACCATTTCGTTCGAAGGCGAAGTCTACGTGTTTCCTGCTGTTACTCCGGAAAAGGTTCGTCTATTTCTTCAGTAGTACCTCTGTTGATTATTTACTCGAGTAGTTATTAACATCTTATAATATTACAATTTTCTGCGGTCCATTTCACTATATCCGAATAACCGTTACTTGATTATTTAGCAGATTTTACATGGAGAGGTCATCAATTATTGAAGTTGTATTTCTACCTTTTTTAAGTGTTCATGCTGTTCGTCAAATTTGCAGTTTCACTGTGTTTGTTCCTGGAATTTCTACCCGGTTGTTGATGATAACTTTGGTGTTGTTTGGAAGTAAATTATGTAAAAAGTTTATGAATCTAAAGCAACGGGTAAAATGAAGATATGATGAAACGTTTTTAACTAATTGGAACGGAAGTTCATGAAGTATTTACTTTTAGGTGCAAGCAGTGTTGTTGCTCTTGGGAGGTCAGGAGACGCCAACCAGCATTCCCAGCTCTGAATTTCTATTACAAAAAAGTGATAAGGTACTGAAAATATAACTATAAGTATGGCCGTATGGCTTCCTGACGATTTTTGATTTTGTCCTTTTAAGCCTGAAGCGTGAATTTTGTGTGATGTGTGAACTGGGCCAATAGGGTGGGGTCGGTGTCGATGATGATTCGAGCCAGCTTACTGTTTCTCGGAGGACTGCATCATTAGAGAGGTTTCGTGAGAAGAGGAAAGAGAGATGCTTTGATAAGAAGATTAGGTACTCTTGCCGGAAAGAAGTTGCTCAGAGGTAATTTTAGTTTTCAACTAGTCTGACTTTTGTGTAAGGCTACTACTGAATCATGTATGAGGATGATATCATAAAATTTTCCAGACAAGTGTATGACAGAACTGTAGCTGTTGTAGGTGTGTTTTAAGTCTGGTACATGTCTCCTGCCAATAATTTCATTTATACTCATCACCACATCTAGGTCATATCGAATAATATGGTGCCTATATGTACATGACATTTCACTGGAGTGTGAACTGGACAGTTTTTTATAAAGGTGGAGCTCTGGATGTCTTGTTTGGCTTCTATAATTATTCAGATGGAATCTGTTCTTACCATGCTTTCTGAAGTTGCAAGTAGGACACAAATCCCTTGTGTCAAATGTTTAGATTTGAAACCGGAAGCCAATTTTGCTTGATATATCTTTCTAGTGGTGAGGTTGGTCTAATTTCATCCAGAATATAATTATTCGAATAAGTTAATATGGTTGACGACAGTATAAATCAGATTGTGAAAATCTCTCAATTTGGTTTGTGTTATCTTAAAAAGTACAATGAGTTTGAAATGGTACAGTGACTTGTATGAAACTATTGCCTATTATTTGTCTTGTGTAGCATGCTGTTGCTGCTACCTGCATTTTCATTTGATTCTTCAAGATGAACATGATTCATTCTTCAATAGTTTGTTCTTTTTCTCTCATTGAATATCTGCTAGGATGCTTCGGAAAAATGGCCAATTTGCATCTGTTAAGGATATGTGCAAAATATCTGATGATAATTGGGATTCCGGCAACAGCACTCAACCAGAACCTGTGTGAGTATGGAGCTTTCCCTAACTTGCTACTAACTGTTTACTTAGTTTGATTCTAGTTTCTGCTTAACTTATTTAGTTGTATTAGGTATCACCTACAGATAATGAGGTTTAGATCTTCTCACCTCTGTCTTCTCACATAACTTAGATTTAGCCTGGTCAACTGCATAGGCACCCATGCTTATCAGTAAAAACTGAATAAATTGCTCAAGCTGTTGGACACTAACTTAACATGTAAAAGTTAAGGAATGGAAAACACTTGAAATTTATGAGGAATTACCAGAGTTAGTGATGAATCAATTTGCTTCATTTTCCCCCCTCATTCTTGTTTGATATGAGACTCTTTTTTCATGGAAATAGTGTACGTAGATGTCAACATTGTGGAGTTTGCGAAACTTCAACTCCAGCAATGCGTCGGGGTCCAGAAGGTCCAAGAACTCTATGCAATGCTTGTGGATTAATGTGGGCAAACAAGGTGCTACTTTTTTGAGACCCTGTGACGCTCATATATGTTCACCTTTTTACAGTTGTAGCCACTTTTTATCATATCGCAATCAATTTAATTTTCTTAAATCTGCATCGTCATTTTGAAAATATTCCCATGCTATCGCAACACCACTTCTCATAATCTTACATTGGTTGTGATGCCTTTATTGTTTTTCTAGGGTACTCTGAGAGATCTTGCAAAGGGAGGTAAACATACGTTCGAACAAAATGAACCAGTATGTGATGTGTTTGTAAGCTCCTATTTTTCCTATTTGCCTTTCCACATTAGCTTGCATCAGGAAAACGCTATTTTCTATTATTTTTGGTCGTTTTGTAACCCTAGTTTAACACTTATTTTTAGGGATCTATTACTTACTATAGATACAACTTGTTCATGAATCTGACAGGAACCTCTAGAATTCAAGCCTCGTGCTTATGAAACAGCTAACTCATACTGCAACCAGGATGAGGTAGTAAAAATATCTTATTGTTCCATTAATATAACCCTTCTTGCTTCTACGCTTTTTCGAAATTCCCACAAATTTCATGTATATAATCTGTAAATTTTGTGGAGGAAAAATATCTGATGCTGCATCTGGGAAGATGTCAAAAAGTTGTTCCGTTTAGTTTTGTCTGCTTGCTCCAAATATGTTTGGATTAACATTTTGGGAAAATGTAGCATAAGTGTAAGCAATGGTTCCTATTTGTACAGTTTGCTGGACATAGACCTCCTGAACAGACAAAGCAGGCATTCTTGGAGTCTGGAAATCCTTCATTCAGAACCGAGCAGGTATGCAGTCTCCCTAGAGCACAGAGATGTTTTCGTAGTTTATAGTGTCCCTAAGCGGACACTTGCTACAAAGGCTTCTTCAAAAATAATCAATTCAAAATAAAAATCCCAATGAACTCTGACAGGAATGTATATGCATATGTATATTTTGCTCTCTACAGCAAAAGGACCAAGCTAATGACAAATTAACTATGTTTTCAGCACCATATGATGAATACCCCTTAAGTGACACAACATAATCTGCCTGATATAGTTCGCAAATTTTAGTTGTCGCTTGGCTGTAGCAGGCAATGAAACGAAAAGACTACACATATTTCTACTGCACTCCTGATAACAACGGCCTGAGAGGCTAGAAAAGCATAGCAGTATTACTGAGTTGCTTGTTCGGTTTCAATTTGATGGTTGACATTTGCAATTGGATATTCAAGTCACTTCAGTTGGTTGATGGTAGCTATTTCTTGATTGATCCAATTGCATCATCTTCTAAAATTTTCAGGACTTGATTGATATAACTGAAAGAATTGCTGATGATTCATCAATTGGAATAGAGCATCCATCTGCAAATCTTGGTGAACAGGTGATTGTTCCTGGGAAAGTTCTCTCATTTCTCAATTTTTTACTTTGCAGAAGTACCTTGGTGCTGCATTCAACTCGCATAAAATTTTCTGCGTCTCTAGTTTTCCTGGTCTGGAGGAGAAAAGGGCCATATAATTTTAATACACTTTGCTCATAGTTTGGTGCATCTAGTTGGAGGTGGTGTTGATGCTGTTTGCATGCATATATTGTCTCGAATATTTAACAATTAATGGAAGGAACCTTGCTTGTTAATTTGCCTAAGCCACGACCACGGAATGGTGAATGTGACTTAATTGGGAAATTGTCCACAGTTCCTATTCCTCTCTCTATACATGTTCACAGTTCCTATTTCTCTTTATCAGGCCAGACTGGCATATTGGGAAATTGTCCTTTCCTGAAGAGCGTCTTTATTCTCATCTTATTGATGTATCTTTTCGTTAGCAGGAAACCTTGGAAGAACTTACTGGAACCAAATTCGAGATCCCAGCTAACTTTGATGATCAGGTCTGTTCTTGGTGGAACCCAGCAACTATAACAAGATAGGCTTCCTCCATTTTCTGAATAATTAGTGTGTGCAGATAGATGTCGATCCACATGTAGGTGCCCAATGGCCTGGGACGAACCATGATGTCAATTTCACGAGTAGTAGAGACTGCCGACTTTAACCTGTACAGAGATATACTGATTGTATAGAGATTGCAGATGATTACTAACATAAAACAGTTGGAGAAAGCTAATTTGCTTCAGTATGAAAGAGTGTTGTTGATTTCTAATTCCTTCTTCAGGATTAGCTTATCCCGAAACATAATATCTTCTACCACGGAATACTGCCTCATCCCTCTAATGACGAATATAAATCTCCAACAGGTTATATAGTTGCTGATTCAAATGTTGCCTATTCCACCCGCGGGAATTGATTAGCGGATAGTTCGGCAAAATTAATGAAAAAAAGGGGAAAGAAACGGTGTTACGAAGTTGAACAATATTCTTCATCACGCAAGCCTTAGAAAAATGGAAGATGAATCAGTGAACAATAGTGGTAATAATTAGGCACTTAAATGTGATGTTGCAAACAATGAGCAGACATTCTTTGGTCAGTGCAGAGATTCTTCAGGTGCGGATATTAAAGAAAATAGGGTCAAGTTGACAATTTCGTCTGCCACGTTGGGATAATAAAAAGAATTACAAACAAAGGAATGACTAGTATGAAATTACAAGGACTCATTAATAATAGAAATGCAAACTATACAGAGAGTCGTTTGAAAGCTTGTCAGAAAAATTGCACTTCACAACCAACCCTTATTCTAGAAAGAAAGGTTACCCACTGCGTTGGACTAGAGTCCTCCAAACAGCTCCATATCTCGCTATAGAAGCAGCTCCTTTTTTTTATTAGAAGCTCTTTGTAAAAAGCAAATACTTGTACTTCTAGAACCTTCACTTGTATTAAAAGGGGGGAAATTAGAAGATAAGTGGTCAATTTAGTTATTCTTGATTTAACATGATGAATACCGACTCCACAGAACTGATCCGGAGAATACGATTGCCTATCACCCGTGATTATCGCGTAGCAACAAGTCACTTAATGACAGATGTTGGCTTTGCAGCATTCCTCAAGAACCTAAAAATCGGGTGTTGGATAAAGACCGGACATCGAACTGCGTGCACTACCATTGGCTTCTGGATAATAAGGTAAGTGCAGCTCACCAGAATTCGATGACCTGCGCGACTTGAAGTTTTTTGGCGACGCACCATATAACTCGGTGGAACCACTGCCGGCGTTGTAGATAGATGAGGTTGGAAGCCCGTGGATCTTTGGAAGACCTGTTGGATCATTACTCAAGCTGTAGCCCCTCTCAACGGTTTCAGCTTCAAGTGGCAGTTCATCCAATGTCTACAGCGCCCAAAAAAAACGGTATTATTTATAAGCACCGCAAGGCACCTATTCAGAAATTACAGTGCCACTGGAATATTTCAGAGTGGAAGAAAATAAGAGGGAAACCTGCGACACCAAATGCAGCACTACTTCCTCGTGCATACTAACTAGGTGTCAATGGAAAGTTGATTACATAAAGTTCGGTGTTATATGGTTTTACTAGGTAGTCTTGAGAAACAGGGATATGCATCACCCAAAAATTTATGTTCAAGGACCCAGTCAACTTCAAAGCTTGGAATTTTGTCAGCTAGAATTGAAAACGTATGGGGGGTTAAGCAAGAAAAGCGCTAAATGAGAAATTGCTGAACATGCCTAGAGATAGGAACATCCATTCAGATAAGACTAGGATGGTGCCACTAACATGTAACAAAAACTCAAGCTTGTTTAAATTGGTAATCTCTACACTTTTTCACGTGTCTACCCCATGGTATAAAGTCTAAACCACAAAGATAGGTATCAGCTACGAGCTGCTATATACTAAAGACTTACTCGGAATGCTTGCTGCAGGACCCGAAGTGTCTCTCGGGTACGCTTCCTCTTTGTGGCCACCTCATCTGGTTCCTGTAACATTTCTTCAAACAAGTTGTCTCTGCTCAAACAAACCGAGAACATGCATTAGCTAATTATGTGTTCGGGAGAGGACAAAAGTACTTTAGACGGGAAGAGGGAGGGAAGGAAGTTACAACTTAACACGACCATCATATTCAAATGTCACAACAGTGGATATTCATGCTAATACAGGGAGATAATGAATGAAAAGGGAAATAGAGTGTTGTTGAATTTCTCATCCAATTTTCTTGTTATAGGGTGAGTAAAATTAACCAAAAGAAATCATTGTTCGATTAGAGCAATCTAGCCTTGCTTTGTCTGGCATTTTTGCAACATGCTGATTTACAATTTCTTGATTTTGAAACCAACAGCCTTACTTCGACCTTATTTTTCTCATCCTACTTTTGTTTCTCCATCATCTATAAGTACCATATTTTGGAAGCATAACATACCTGTAAAGTTTTTTGATGAAAACGTTATGGAGCTCTCTTTTTGTATGGTGAACCTGCAAGAATAAATATTCATGTGTATCCAGTTATGATCAAGGAAGAACAACTTAAGATGCACCGATTAAACAGGTTACATAAGTACATGCACTGATTGAAAAAATAAAAGGATAATGGAACAGATGAGACTAGCACATATATGGCAGCTGCATCTCTAACCAGATACTCACAGAAGATAACAGAATGGTAAAAATTGAACGTAAACCTTACGAAAAATAAATTAGAATACCAAAAAATGCATAATAGCCTTTGGTACAGAATCCTCGATGTTCTTCCGTACGATATCATAATATGATCTCAGCAACAGCTTTGTAATGACAATCTCAACAGCCTCTTGTTCTGAGTGGGTTTCCAAGGGCCTCAATACACTAGGGGGCTTATAAAAATAATAAAGAAGCCGGTTAGAATAAAACATCTCGAAAATATGCAATTAATTAACAAAGAGGATATACCTCTCTCAAATGAATCATTGAGATGCCCTGTTCCATGGTCTGAATAGGTTCACTGAATGGTTTGCTGGTGGAATTTTCTTTTGTGGTTGTACGATTATCATGGCTGCCAAAAATTGAAGATATTCCCCAAGATGAACCGACATTGTTACCTGTTTGAATATGTAAAAATGTGAGATCTAATAATGATAATCATTCATGAAGATTGCATGGTAAACAGTCAACAACTCTACCTAAAAAGCAATATTCTCAAGATAGAGGAACTTGGATCCTCAAAACAGAATGCAGACTTCAGGTTGAAACCTTATTTTATTTTTTTATGCATTTCTTATGATAAGAACCACTTCTTAAGAAGTTCAACATCATTTCCCGGCTCCTTAAATTGAAAGTCATGTTTAGGTCTCACAATCTCAACCTTTCATTTCAGTGATAGGAAGAGGGAGTGCAACTAATAAACTTAATGGACTTTTTTTTCAAAAATTGGAAGGAAAAATTGGTTACATACAACTAACCATTTGCAGAGGCAAATAATACGCATTTTACCAATGGATTTGGCAATTAAATGAATTCTAATAAATTTTGTTTGCAGTCTATTAGAATTTGGGCCCATAATCCCCTTAAAAGACCTTATAAAGGGAGAGGGTTATCCAAACTTATATATTGAAGGCATGATCTTTACTAAGTTGATGTGGGACAACAGGGTAGCTTCAACACAGTCTATGTGACAAAGACTCCAGCAGTATTTTATTACTCCTCTGAGGAAGATAGTTTCAACAGATTTTCAGGGTTTATTCACACAGAAATTTTTCCTGAAATAACATATAGAAATAAAATTACAGATCTACCTGATGAGGAATTTTTCTCTAATTCTGCAACAGGCCGAGCACCCTTTTTGCCAAGGAAAGAGCAGCAAAACAGAAAGCCATTAATCACTTTGAAATAAAATAATATTCGTATCCACGGGAACTTTGGGCACCAGTACAAAACTCACCTGCTCCGGAACAATTCCATTCACTTGCCGACCAAGAATAGCACGAGACTTGAGACTTTTTTCTGAGTTTGGTGCTTTATCTGAATCTCCTGCGTCCTGATTGATAAATGTCAACCATATATTAGCTAACATGACATTGTTAGGAATTGGAGATGACTGTAACTCATCAGTACAAAAATTGTGGACCTTCTGCCTTGAAACAGGAGTGGCAATCCTGGATGACTTGGTCTGCTGCATTGCTGTCTCTACAGCTTTACTCCCGCCGATAAAATTTGGATGGGAAGTATTTATATAATCCATCTATAAATAGGGTGGTTAAGTTTCAGCTATTTCCAAGGTAAATGAAGCACAGGTTTCGTGAAAAATAATATATGATCTGCAAAAGTTCAACTATCTCCTTATATTAAAATGATTCAGTCCATTCATGTCCCAAATCACCTTAGACTGGAAAAGTTTAACTATCTCCTTATAACGATTCAGTCCCTTCATATCCCACATCACATTAGACTGGAAATTATTTCTATCATAAGATCCACTACTAGATCAAATTGTTTATGGTAAAACCTTCCATATTATTTTGTTCAAACTTGAGCAACAGTGACTGTAGAAGCAACACATGTTTTCACATAATCAATATTCACATTTCCAGAACATCAAGCACCTATTCCAACAATTGTTTGAATTCTGCAGCTAACACTTTTTCGGCCAGAATAATATTAAACAGAATATCCATACTGAATCAATAAGACAGGTTCGTCAATAGAAAGACAGTTGACACTAGAGGACGAATAAAGCATATTCTGTATCAAATCCTTGAGAGATCAGGAAAGATGAAACATCGGTATTTTTATGAGGCAAATAAAAAGTATGGCAAGGTATGAAAAAGAAAAGGTAAACATCCAGATGCACATTACCTCCATTTCAATTATATGTCCAATCATTGTCTCTGACGGCTCAAGACCTTCTCGCAAAAAATTACCAATAACCTCATCCATGCGCTTCCGTAGGACAGGGAACCGTTGCAATTCATTAACCATACAACGATGGCTCATCTATAAATAACACCCAGATAACATGTCCAATTGAAAAGACAAAAGGCAACAATAGGTCGATCCAAAAGGTAATTTGTATAAATATACCTTCATTAACTCGTCATATATAAATCTGGCACATTGAAGACTTGGATCCAACAAGCGAGCTATTTGTCTTCTAACAAGAACCTCAAATGGAACCTACGTGTTTGAGATTAT
>JAYDZE010006626.1:0-10647 GCA_034509125.1 Monilaria moniliformis
AGATTGACACCTTACTTGCATGTGGTGGGCTTACCAAAAATCCTTTGTTCATTCAAGAGCATGCAGATATCACAGGTCTAATCTCTGTCTGTCTCTCTCTCTCTCTGTCTCTGTCTCTGTCTCTCTCTCTGTCTCTCTGTCTCTGTCTCTCTCTCTGTCTCTCTCTCCCTCTCTCTCTCTCTCTCATGGGTATATATATGATTATTTTTTACATCTCTCTATCATTCCATCTGTCAACCTAATTAGTCTCGTTAGCCATTAGTAATCTGTTATTTTGAATAGGTTATCCCATAACTCTTCCTCGGGAAAATGAAGCTGTGCTGTTAGGTGCTGCTATTCTTGGTGCTGTTGCTTCGAAGAAGTATTCCACTGTTAGAGAGGCCATGAAAGCACTAAATGCACCTGGCCGGGTAAGAAGCTGCTTATTATTGTACAACTAAGGTCATAGACATATATGATCAAGCATACTCCAGAATCGCACAAATGATACACCTAAAAATAGCAAATATTAGACTATTAAGATCTAATCATCTAAGTAATAAGGTATTTCATGAGATTTATGATCTTCTTGTGATGCTGCTGGCCATTTTCATCCTTGGCAGGTGGTGTATCCCTCTCACGACCCGAAAGTAAGGAAGTATCATGACACTAAGTATCGTATCTTCCGTGATCTTTACGAGCAGCAACTATCCCAGCGTGCAATGATAAAGGAAGCTCTTTCAGATGTCTAGACTTTTTGAATGGAGATTGAGAAGTTGAAGATAGAATAATAAGTTTAGTATTTTACTTAAATATAAGTTGTTTACACGAATCATACGTTGAATTTGTATGGGAATGTTACACCCACTGCCTGTGGAACTTTACAGGTTTATATATTGAACACAATAAAGACGCAACATAGTTGCGTCATATGTCTTACATAGTTGCGACATATATCTTACAGGCTGTGCAATAAAATGCAAGTAAAAAAATAATTTTTAGCCTTTTATTTTCTCAGGTAAAGAATGAGAATTGAATCTATTTTTTACTAGATAGAAGTAAATGGCACTGCTGAATTATGAGGCTTGTGGTATAAGTGATTACGTGCGACTTAGTATAGGTGATTACACATTTATAAGAGTAGGAATCGAAACAACGTAGGTTGTATATCGAGTTATCCACTAATTATAGTCAATAACTTGTCGGAGTTGAGATGCCTTCTCAGTAATTGGGAATTATTGGCGGACACAAGTGGAAGCCACAAGGGGCTCAAGTTCCTATCAAGTTAAAAATTTATTTTTTGTAATTATAATATCGTTGAATTCGAAATTTTGAAAATACAATCTCCATCGAAATGAAAGTTTGCATCCGCACCTGTTGGGAATAGAAATCAAATTTAGTTTCGTCAACTTCTAGATATTTTTTTGCAAGCCCTTTGACGATGTCAATGTAATGTAAAATAATTTAGTGATGCAGCTCCTCACCAACTTGACCAACGAATATTTGAGGTCAAATTGAGTGACACCATCGTCAAACCCTATTTCATCTAATAGCCTCTTTAACTAGTTCTTGTACCTAATACACTTTAGTTTGTAAGTCAACCTCACACGTACGAGCCACTAAAATTCATTCACACGTACCACGTCCATTTTTTTTACTTCGCACCATTCTTCATTTGTCATAGATGGTTTTGTAGACGATACTCTTTATTTGAATTATTGTTATATTCTACTTAAATTATTGGATGTATTTAACAGTTCAATTACTTTTTTGAATATACAATTATAGGGCGTTTATTTTAATTGATAGGATAAATTGATAAAACATATGATTGGTTATGTAAAGTGTAAAATAGTCGAATAAGCTCAAAATTAATCAATCTATCATATCACTCAAATAAACGGCCACTGTGATACTGGGACTCAAACACAAAGCAACATAGAACTTGTAATAATTAACAATTAAAAGAATTACTAAGTGCAAATAATTGGTACTACATCAAGAGATAAGGGCCAGGTCAATTTCTTGGATACCAATTAACAAATTGATAGATGCAGGTTTCGTTAACAGAAGGGGTTGACAATTGATAGATTGAGGGATTAGGCCTCAATTTGAGCTCAGCAGCCGTGTCTTCTTTATCAATTATTATACAAAAAGTGAATTAAGATAATAACACCTCGATTATATTATATGAATTTGTGATTAAATCAATGCAGAAAAGTCATAACAGTCTGCTTCACATAATAAAGTATAATTAGTTCAAAATGTTTTTGCTACAGTAGGTATGCTGTAAGCGTATCTTTGTCAACTCATCATCCTGTTAGGATGAAGACTCTTGTCTGTGTTTCTTGAGATTGTAATGGATATAGTGTCCTGATAAAATTAAATATTGCAATATTGCTTGTACATTTGTTTAATTACTAAAAGCGTAATGTTTTTTGAGCTGAATTAATTAATACGAGTGGAATATTCTAATTATGTGATCTGACCATGAAAAAACTAAGGATATATGAAGAGATAGACAATACAATCAGTATATACTAGCTCCACTTTCAAACACAAAAGGAATTATAGAAAAATGAAGTAGAGATTAGAACTAATTATTCTTATGGAATCTGTAGTAGATAAATATTCAACTGCTCATCAGTAGATAATGTGTTTGACAAAATTAAGAAATGAAAGGGTATGTCCGCACATACATTGTCCTAAACTGAGAAACGAGAAATATTCAGTTCTTCATCTTAGTTAACCGACCCTCTATCGTACTGTTGAAAGAGTGAACCGGTTCAAATCGTCTTGCCCATAATTTTCTGTGTCCATCGTCTACTCATTTCACTATTTTAACAATATTTATTATAAAAATAAATATTATTATTATCGTAATTAACATTTATTACATATACCTTAACTATTGGTGATTTTGGAATGAAATAATTAGACGCCAAAGTCAATGTGTGAGTCTTCTGTGATCTATACTATATGTGTGAACTACATGAATAAAGTTACTGAAAAATTAACACTATGAACTACAGGAGAAATATTGAATAATTAGGAAACTCTAATTAAATTTCAATTTGTCAAAGCTTGTTGAAAGTTGTGTATCGGCCAACTTGAAAAGTTTCTAGGTGGTTATATACTAATCAATTTTCTTTTTGAGATGTACTAATCAATTCTTTGAACTAATCAATTCTTAATCATTCTAAAATTAATATTTACGTTATGAAATCAACATATAGTCTTTCTTATTATAACACATTAAACATGTTGAATACGAACATACTAAAGTTGAAGCGTATTCGAATTCATGTCCGTTGATTCGATGTAAGGTTGATCGTGTTCCAAGTGATAACGTTTAGAGAATTATTGTATTTCTTGTTTGTACGTAATGTCAATAAGGAATGAGATTTTATCGACTATTTATACATTTCACTTGGGGATCATAATCCCGTATTTAGAGACGAGTCCCTAAGGTTTTACATAACTCTAATTTCACCCATAACAAAATTAAAGTTATTCTAAATAGTAGCTACACAATAGTCTCTATATTTTTATAAATGATCATTCGATCCTCGTAATTATATTAACTTAGTTGATCATTTAATTGGGTCGTTCAATAGATACTGATTAATATACGATCATTAAACGAATTATATTGGACCACAATTATATATTCTAACATCACACACATACATACATATACATATATATATATATATACACATACACATGTAACTCTATATATATAGTTGCGCATACATGTTTATCTTGTTAGGAATTACATGCACCAGCTCAAGAGAGAGAGAGAATATAATACCTAGAGAGAAAGACAAACAGAAGAATGTGTCTTCTTCCTAAAGATCTGAGTCGATTTTTGATGATTATTTATATGCATATATAACTATATATCTTTTTGAAAATTTGACAGTTTTCCCTTGTAATTTCTATCAAGTGCGGTTCCGGACCACCTTGTCCATCTTATTATATTAATTAATTTGGAAAAATTGGTAGTGAAATATTAAAGTAGGGAACCAAGGTCAATCAATTGAGTTGCTCCCTCTTAAAAGTTTTTCAATTTTTAACGGCATTATGCATTGTTTTATCACTACCTTTTCCTATTTAATTAATTCTTTCATTGATTATAATTTTTTTTTTAAAACCATAGCCCACTTGTAGCTTTTAGGGTGTCTGCAAGCAAGAACAGGGATTATGCCAGCAAGACTGGTGGTTATGCCGTAATCAGCGATTGATATTATCAATACTTCAAATTTATTTATTTTTAAATGAAAGATCATATATACAATATATAGTGCTATTATCATAACGTAATCACCGATTGATATTATCAATACTTTAAATTTTAATATTTATATAAATGAAAATATTACATATACAATATATAGTGCTATTATCATAACCCGGATTAGATAATTGAGTCGGACAATTATGAGGGTCACCGAGTCATTATTGTGACGGCATCAATATTACTCCGAATGAACCGATCGAAATAGTACGTATACCATTAACATTATAAACTTTACGATTTTTTTACTTACATATCACAACGTAAGTATATTAATAAAGCAAATTCCTTTTCGATTTCTTCGTAGTTGAATTCTGATGACCAGAATTGAGCCCACATTGTCTAATTGGCAATTAGATTTTTTCAATTCGAGTATAAAACGATGTCGTTTGATGCTTGAATTCATATTTTTTAGAAGAGTAGATTCATATGTTCTTTGGTAAGTGGAATAGCCGAAAGAATGTGTAAAACAATTTACACAATTTTTTTTTTCATATGCGTAATTGACATGGATTTTCGACTTGCCAACTAGACAAAACAAGCCCGATTTCAGTTGTCAGGACATTATCATGAACATGTTTAAAAGATTAGAGCTTGATTTTTCAATATGCTTACGTTAGAATATAGACGTAAAAAATCGTAAAAATTGGAGTGGTAAAATATTTATACCATTTTATTTCTACTAAAGTTACATTAATTTAATAAAACTAAATTACAGAAAATATAATAATGAATGGTCCATTCATATATGGTTCGCACCTAAATAAATTACTCGATGAAAAAACTATGTTTATGAAAAAATATTAAATTTTACAACTAGAAGCTGCCATAAGAGTGGTAGCAATGGTAGGCTCGAAGGAGTTGGGGAGTTGGGTCAAACCAATGCCACAATGGTGACTGGGATAAAAGCACGAACCCAACTTCTTGACTTTCTCACTCTTATTTTTCTTATAATATTTTATTTTATGTTTAAAATTGTGAAATATTAGATATGACAAATTAGATTAATTAATATACATAATTTAATTGAATACATTAAATTTAGTATTACAAATATACTCCATCTGTCTGCCATTAAAAGTCTCATTTTGCCATTCGGTACGTCCGTCATTACATGTCCCATTTGTTTTTTTACTATTTTTGGTATATAGCTCCCACAATCCACTAACTCATTCTACTAACTTTCAATTATAAAACTAATATATAAAAATGGAACCCACATTGCACTAACTTTTTTCACTCACATTACTTTACATTTCTTAAAACCCGTATCGTTTTCAAATGGGACATCTATTGGCTGACGGAGGGAGTATATAATATGGTGGGACCCATATATTAAAGTTGCTTTCTAGGTTCATGGTTGTAAAGATAAATTTATAAAAATTGATGGATTCAAACTTTTGAAGTGGCGCTACAACCATCCTGTGTCTCAATATTTGCCCCCTTTATACCAAGTTTTTAACTTTATAAAACCATGACAAGACTAGGATTGACATGATGCTAGATATGTTCTAATCTTGGGGTTTAATTTGGTCTCCTACTTCATATCACAACTTTGTGCAAGTCAACTAATTATTTCAAATGCGCATGATATTCTACACATTAGTTTATCTTAATGACTAATTAACTCTGTAAACTATAATTATTTTTGTATTAATATAATTTAGAAAGATTAATGTAGGTTTTTAATTACTCATTCTTAACAGTCAAGTCAATACACAAATTTTCTGGCGTTGAAAGTTCAATCAGTGAAAACAAATCTTAGAGCAGCTAGCAAGCTGGTGGAAAGATCAAAAACAACTTTTTTGCTGTCCGAACTTGAATTAATTACTGGAAGACAAACAGAAAAGTTTGAGTAATTTACTGTAATTTTCCCTTGTTTCATGCCATGCGAAATGCAAGTGAAGCTTCTCATCAAAATAACCTGACATCACTAAACGTGTTGTTGAAGATACATTCCACTAAAGGAGCTTCATTTTCTAACAAAGCAGCATTTATATATATAATGTGAAATAACTAGTGTCGGCATATATTTCAGGTTAGCTGCTGAAAGTATGAACAATTTTATTCTTATTTCGTTTTTATGGATATTAATTAATTCAAAGAAAAAAAAAATCTATATGTTCTTTCATATATATTACTTTTTTTTTTTGAATTAGAACTCACACACTCCTCATACTCACGTACGTAAAGTGACTAGAACTCCCAACATATTAGTTGGAGGAAAAGCGTCTTACCACCGAGATGCGCTTCGTCGTTCCTTTCATATATATTACTTGTTTTTTTGGCTATGACTATATGAATTTCTTCTTGCAGAATCTTTTATGTAGCCAAGAATTGCGTCCTTTATTTTCTAAACCAGAATAAAATTTCCAAAACGAGAATAAATCATAACTTTCGTTTACGTACTTGTCTTTGAAATTTATATTGTTTAGAACAACACAAAGTTAAACAATTGAATAAAACACTTTAACTTTTCATAATTCCTCTTGCACATTAATCCTAATACAAAATTTGAACTTCTATTTCTGGAGTTACGCAGACATGCATATATAAAAATTACTCGTATAATATATTAACAAAGTACCAAAATTGTCTCCATCATATGCAAACATTTGCAATATTTGCCACCTTCTAAAAATACCTGTTGCTAAATACGATATCAACTTATCCTGCAAAATGATTAATAATCTGATCGAATCAATTACTTCATAAATTTAAATCATAGATAAAGGCTCCGGCAATAAAAGAAGCGTATTAAGTACACAAATCCAGAGATGCTTCTATCTTGATTTTTGGTGTTGCAATATTTTTCCCCTGCATAATTAATTATTGGAAACCCCGTAAAGCAAATGAATTAAATACGATTAATCCAGAGAAATTCATGCAGTTCCTTGTCACGTTATACATATAATAATCAGAGCAAAATAAAATAATACGACCGAACTAATCCAAATGTAAGAGGGAATTAAGGGTATAGAAAATAAATGCAGAAACCCTAGAAAGGATTGCAAGACTTTTTAGGTTCTTCAAGCATCACATCATCTTCTTCCTACCTATAAAACCAAGTCTTCCCTTCCGACAACAATCAACAACACAAAAAGTTTTCAATCTCTCTAAGTTTGTTGAAGGATCCCAGAAAAAGAAAAAAATAAAAATATAATATTTGTCAAGGAAAAGCCATGGGAAGAGCTCCATGCTGCGACAAAGCCAACGTGAAGAAGGGGCCGTGGTCACCGGAGGAAGACGCGAAGCTCAAAGCCTACATCGAGAAATATGGCACCGGTGGAAACTGGATCGCTCTTCCTCAGAAAATCGGTAGATATAATCACCTTAAGAAATGAGTATGAATTATTTATTTTCTATATGTTTGGATATACTGAAGGTGTTTTTCGTTTGGTGCAGGGCTGAAGAGATGTGGGAAGAGCTGCAGATTGAGATGGCTGAATTACTTGAGGCCTAACATCAAGCATGGTGGATTCACCGAGGAAGAAGACAACATCATCTGCAGCCTCTATATCAGTATCGGAAGCAGGTATTTTGTCATATGCATAAGCTCCAGATTCTCACACGAAAATTTAGGGATGAGTTTCAGCCTAAAATGCTTGTCGTTTCTCGATTCTGTATGATGCTTTTTTTGCTATTTATTTCTTAATTTCCACATGCTCCGCATCAAAAATTAACAGAAATTTATGCCAGGGTTTTTGTATTTTTCTTTTCATTATTTATTCTCTCTATCTTTCCTTATCAGAAAATTTTGAAGGATTTTCATGTACGTTTACTGCTTTTATTTATTTTGTTCATAATTAGGGTTTTGGTGATGATTCCCTTAATTAATTAAGTTTTTTTTTTTTTTTTGAAATTAGATGGTCCATAATTGCTGCTCAGCTGCCCGGAAGAACAGACAATGACATCAAGAACTACTGGAACACGAGGCTGAAGAAAAAACTGCTAGGGCGGCGCAAGCAATCAAACACGAACAGGCTGAGAATCCCAGGGCAGGAAACAAAAGATGCGAATGAAGAAGACAGCTTGCAGAATCTAAGCAATTCAGCCATGGAAAGGCTTCAGCTTCACATGCAGCTTCAAAACCCTTTCTCCTTCTACAACAATCCCGCCCTCTGGCCTAAGCTGAACCCTCTTCAGCAGAAGATGATCCAATCCGATGATCACAATCACAATCAAGATCAAAACGCCCTGATCGCCTCTCAACCTGCTGCTGCTGCTGCCGCTGATCAAAATTATAGCCCTTTGAAAGGCGATGAGGTTGAGATTAGTTGTGTTAATGGCTTCTCGTCTTCGGAGAGCTCGTTCGCCTTGAACGGCGAAGGAAGCAGTCTTGTTGAGCAAAATGAGGGGATTCAGATGAATGCGTCAGGGTTTACTCATGCTGAACTCGACGATCTGCTCAACGACGGATCGTCAAGTTTTCTAGCGGAAGAGATGGACGCGTCCAAGGGGAATCAAGCGTGGTGGCCTAATGAGTTCGACGCCGGCTCGACGATGTTCAACTCGTGGGGGTCGACGAGTTTGGTTCATGATCAATCTGCTGGGAATTTTCAAGATTATGTCATAGGGTATAATATGCATTAGAGTGGAAGGGGAGATATATGTATTTATATATGATCATATGATAGGAGTTTATCATTTGTTATTGTTATATTGTCATAAACGATCGAGGGAGAAGTGGGAAAGAGTTGATTGCTCATGTTGTACATTGGGTTAATAACGTTGTGTTCATTTTGTCATCGGAAATTTATGTATGGGGACATTAAATTCCTAATTTTATTTCATTTTAACAGTTTTGATTTTAATTCGAAGCAGGCGCTACTGATGATCGTATTGTGAGATTAATCCTAATATCGCTAGCTAATTTGTTGTTTGCATCAAGAAATATGCATGTCACATTGGTGGATTTGGATTCCTAGCTACCTTTCTATGTTTCATCAACTGAATGTTTCTTGGTTGGGAGTGATAAGATTGTGAATTCCAAATAGCCCCATGTATATATATTTCTCGCATATTGGACAGTGTAGTTGTAACGCCCCCTAATTTCATAAATTAAAATTTGACATATATATAAACTAACATGGAATGCCACCTTTTCACTGATTATAGAGCATATATAACGAGAGTTTGCTATAGCAAAAAACAATAATAAATTATTAAAATTAAAGCGATTCATTTCATTATTTTGCCATGCCTTTCGTCGTTCTAATAATTAACCGGTAAATTCTTTTAATAATAGCTCTCTAGGATGAGTGTTATAATAATAACAATAGCTTCGCAGTGAGAACAATGTGAGCTCTATTTACTCAATGAGGTCTGTTTACTCATGCAGACTGTTATGTTCGTAAATCATAGCCGTAGGCTTGTGTTTAGCAGCAGCAGCTGATTCCGAACTTGATTTGGGGATGTAAGAAATAATTACATAATATGCATAAATAAGGATGATGCGGCGAGTCGGCGACGAAAAACTCTCTCTCTCTCTCCGGCCGTGTCGTCTGGGTTGGAACCCCCCCTTTTTTTGTATTTTTTTTTTCCGCTCCGCAGTCTCTCATCCGGTCCTCCCTCTGAGCCTCTCTTTCTCGTCTGTCAGCAGTAGGCCAGTAGCTGCGTCTTTTCTTCCTCTTCTTCTTCTTCTTCTTCTTTTTTTTTAAAAAAAAAACGCTACACACGCCTTCTCTCTTTTCTTCTCTATTTGTTTGGCAACTGGGTAAGTATGATGGGCCAAATAATAAAAGACGGAAAGGAACATAGAGAAACAACAAAGCCCAATTAGAGTAATGGGCTGCAAATTCAGAAAAAGAGGGGTAAAATATTTTTGTAATATTTATCAACTTTTATTTCATATATTATACTAGTAGTTAAAAAAATTGGTGTTTACAGCTGCATCCCCAACACCCCATGTGCATCCGTCTCTCTTTAGCAGCCCATAGGCTATGTATACACATATCATATAATGAGAATAAACAACATATTCCCTTCGTCTCATAAAATAATTTACATTGTAGTGTAACACATATTTTAATTAAAATTAGATAGTGTATTTTATAAATGGAGAAAGAGCTTTACTTTATTAATTTTTATATTAGTTAATGTAACTGATAGTGGACAATACTTAATTTTTTATAGATAGGTGTGCAATATTAAGATAAAGTATAAATGAAAGATTTTTAAAAAATAAAAACTAAAAAATGTTCACTATTTTGTAAGACATCCCAACATAATCAAATGTACACTATTTTTGGGTTGGGGGAGTATTTATTTTACCTATATAATTCCCGACTATATATGTCTTGGATTGAACATTAATGTAGAAATTACTTTAGTCTATTGAAGCCGCCCAGCAACAACTTACATATGTA
>JAYDZE010006637.1:0-10644 GCA_034509125.1 Monilaria moniliformis
CGTCTCTGATCGGGACGTCGTCGAACTTCACCGGAACTCCGGTGGCGCCGATGTATTCCATCATTACCTTGCTACCTGCAATTCAAATGTTGACAAAGCCATTATGTTGAAGAGGATGATAATCATATATACACACATTTGGTAATATACATAAAGCACTTACCATAAATTAGCTGAAAACTCGAGCTGAGTGTGAGACACAGGAGAATGAGTTGAAGCTTACTCATTTTTCCCTTGCGCATATGACACATGTAGTTTTATGTGAGATAATTTAACAACTACACAAATATATGCTTGGATTCTTGAAACAAATGAAAGATTCTGAGATGAGAGACTGCTCCTGCCCTGATTGAAGTTTTCATGTGCATTTTGCATTTATATAGTTTAGTAATTATACGGTCGCCGGCGATACAAAATGAAACCTGCACAAACTAGGATTTGTAATAGCGACTGGCAGTTTGGCACAAAGTCGAACTCTACAAAGAATTCAATTTAAATAATGGTACAAAATAGAAGAACAAATGTCTTCATGCATGATTTTGTTTGTGAGTTTCAAGGGAAGATTGTTGTCGTACATGATTATGCTATTGGTGGCACAAGCTGCGGGGCGGCCATATATGGTACAAAAGTATTATGCTACAACATATATAGGAAGCAATTATATATGATAGTTAACATTTTCATATCATACACATATCTTAAACTACAAAAGTATATATAGTTTCTCAAAAAGAAACACATAAGCCTTATATAGCTTAATAGTAGTATTCCAACTTTCTATTAAAGTGAGAGATCAAAGCACAAATCCTAATTCCTACATTCCTCAACTTATATATATATTAAAAAAAAAACTACGAAATACTTTCTAGGAAAGTGATATTTAAGATTGGAAAAAGGCTCTACTGCATTGAAAAAACACGGTAGAGGTGTTGTGCCATAGAATCATGACGCTTTGTTCTATATCCAAATACATGAAATTTTACTTGTTTTCATTGTTCACACGGTTGTCAATTGCCATTAAATTAATGACGAGGTGAACGTCTCAAATGTCTGCATAACTTAATTGGCGTAATTGGACATCTATACCAGTTCACCTAGCTGTGATGTTATTAAAGAGCCATTTTAGCTTGTCTAATGGATTAATTCGGTAGAAATTGACAATAGTGTGAAAATCATAATAATTGAAAATTTATGTATTTGAAGATAGAATTTTTTGTTTATATGCAAAATCTGATATGATGAAAATTCGTGTATTTAGACATGATTACCTTTTTTTTACATTCTTTATTTACGATTTTTCTATTGAAAACTTGTTATCGCATAAACAAATAAGAGATAATTAGTTTATGATGTAATAATATCATTTTAAAAGTCATATTGAAAAGTAAATCGGGTGTATATATAACTCGTATGTTAAAGAATTAATCCTAATTGATGCGGAAATCATTCGTGAGAAGGAATGTGATGTGACGAAAGGGAATAGCAATTTATTGTAAATAAATAAAAAGGAAAAAGAAAGATAAATAAAAATTAAATAAGAATAGCTAAATTATAATCCAGAACCAGAAGCCCCATTGCCGCTTCATTCTCTCTTCAACCCCAAACGGCGAAGGCCGCCCCATCGCCGCCGTCGTCTTCTCACCCTGAAAAGGTAATAATTACCTTATAATGATGATTTTTACTATCTCATTGATTTTTTTTCCTCGTTCATTTCATCCGGTTTGATTTTCTGAAATTCGGCTTCTGATATTTGAGTTAGGTTTGTCAAGACATACATATACACAAATGTGCGTATGCTCATATATATATATATATATATATATATATATATATATTACTCTTTGATTTGACTGCTCTCCGTTTACATAGGGTGGAAGTCTTGAAGCTGGAGTATGAATCTTAGTGGGAGTTGTCTGAGTTCTGGGGTTTCCAGTTTACTCCCTTACAACAGAAATCCATGTAATTTCAGAACATGTAGTTCGAGAATTTTAAGCATTCAGCCCTCACACAGAAACATTGTGTTTTTCAATTATAGAAGCTCCAGGGGACCTCTTCCAGAAATTAAACCGTCTGCGTCTTTAGGTATGTTAAGTTTTGCTAAATTGAATTATCGCCCTAGTTTTCTGAAGATATGTATATGTCAGAGATGGAGCTGAGTTTTCGTTTGCATCTTCTATTGCATAAGTAGTATTTTGTTTTAGAAATGGTTCGTTACCATGCTGCCACTCTGTTTAAGATGCTTTCTCACATTTCACCTTATCTATGTATAGCTGATACTTCTCTTTTGTATATGTAAACAGAAAGGGGGCATTTACTATTGACGATTGGCCTAGATAGATGAAAATAACACAGGGCAATCCATTGTTTACTTAGATGGATCAAAAACTTGGGATACCCTAAGGTCCTTGATAATTCCTGTAATTTGAGTTAATTTGCTTGATTTATATCCTGTTGAAGGGGATGATTGAAGAAATCCTTGTGGTAAGGATAAACATACACAATCATGTATATAATTAATCTTGAATATTAAACGCCCCCATAGTGTGATATTAGCAACGAAATTCTGCAATGTTAGCATATATTTGATGTGACGATGTGGTCAGGCAAATGTGAGTTTCTCATGTTGGCAACATAACACTGTACACTCACGGACTTAATCTATCAACAAATTGCTGTTGGCCAATCTTCTGGAGTTTTCTAATCTAATGTTAATGTGTCGTCTCTTTAAATAGTGTATTGTGGTAGTAGTATGAGAATTTAGCGAGTGGTTGCCACCAAGATTGTTATTTGTTAGGATTTACCTGTGTGGGTGTCATCTGATGCTAATCCTTTATTTTTTAATGGCCCCGATGGTAGAAAGAACAGAATTTAGAGGCACTTGTTTACATTATTGCTGTTATCTGAATGAAAGAATTGGTGTTGGTGTTATCATATGATTTTGCGTCCGATATCTTTTAATAGCCTACAATGGTAATATAGCGGGCATGTGGAAACCCTAATATTGTTATTAGTTAAAATATATGTGTGCAGGTGCTATCTGATTCTCATATATATCTGCAGCCTACAATTGTTATTGGGTGAGAACAAGTAGTTGCAATTAATCTTGTTTTCTGATTGAATACACCTGTGTGCATTCAAGGTTGATCTACTGTTCTAATGTATCTGGAAAGTACTTTGCATGTTCCACCACTGTGATTAGTTAATTGCACATTTGATTAATGTGGTTGTGGCAATTCTTGATCTCTTAATCCACCAATTTGTGTTTCTAGAAATTATTGGTTCAGTAAAACTGTTTAGGGAGACTTCAAAATGGTAAGTGAAGTGTGTCTGTCATCTTAAGGTGAGCAAGTCTTCATGAATTGTAGAATGAATATTAGCTGGATTATGATGACTCAAATAGGATGACTTGATATAAGTGCCTTCTTTATGGATCTGATTAGTAGTGACTTTATTTTCATTGTGAAATTAATTTTTGGAGTATCTTGGCAGGCATCCAGCACTTCCATCTTTCTGCTACATCATCACCACTCTTACATGGAGAAAAAGGGAGTTTATTTCATACTAGTCCCAATATTCCTAGAAGGCATCGGCAGTTGTTGGCTCCAAAAGCATCCAAAGATGTGCCTTCCAGTTACCGATACCCTGCTATGACAGAGAAGCCTAGATGGTGGTGGAGAACTTTGGCCTGCCTCCCTTATCTGATGCCTCTTCACGAGACATGGATGTATGCTGAAACAGCGTATCATCTACATCCTTTTCTGGAGGACTTTGAGTTTCTAACTTATCCTTTCTTGGGAGCATTAGGGAGATTACCGAGTTGGTTTCTGATGGCATACTTCTTTGTTGCTTACCTTGGAGTCGTGAGACGAAAGGAGTGGCCCCATTTCTTTAGATTCCACGTGGTTATGGGCATGTTGCTGGAGATTGCCTTGCAGGTTATTGGAACTGTGAGTCGATGGATGCCGCTTGCTGTCTACTGGGGTAAGATTGGGATGCATTTCTGGACTGCTATGGCGTTTGCGTATTTGTTCACAGTGTTGGAGTGCATAAGGTGTGCCCTTGCTGGGATGTACTCCGACATTCCATTCGTGTGTGATGCTGCTTACATTCAGATTCCGTACGACTAATGACAGTATGTTACTTTACATTTTGCATTGTCCTAATAAAAGAAGATGAGATACTATAATGGAACCGAATTTGGAATTTTCTGTGTTTACTATTTTGTGCTGGTTCTGTTTTGAAATTTTGTATATGTAGCTACCCTATTGCCCTCGTATACAGGATTTAGCCTACGCAGATTGTTGGTTATAAATGTCCTAAATTACTAGGTTTATTCTTGTCTTAACGATTTGAGATTTGTCTCGTCTTCTCCCCATTTTATGGCCTACCAACCTTGGTTTGTCACTTGTATGACAAAAAATTCCACATGGTGAAGTACTCAATTATAATCTCATTTGAATTTTTTATAATTTTATATTTAGTTTTGTCTGTTATTTCAAGTGAAAATTAATAATTCTCAGGGATAATCCTTTCCATTCAACTACGGACGGCGTAATTAACTTTAATTTTAATCTTCCTTTATCCGTGAGGCATTTTGTCAACTAAAAAAGTAAAATATGTTGTAGGATGAATTATAGAGAGACTGTCCCTAATTGGGATTGGTGAATCTTTAATTGAAGTGAATGCATTGTATATTTAGATGTACATAAGTTTTTGGCAACTATATATTAGCATTTAGTTAAATATAACTAGACTTAACCAGATTCTAGTAGACATCAACTTTGTTTGTAATCCAAGTTTGTGTACGGAATTCGTTTGAACAATGAGTAGGCTTTGTGTCAATAACAAAGATAAGGGAAAAAAAAAAGAACCGAGTAAAAGATACAAAAGATGTGTTATATATTGATTTAAAATTTTCAAAGATAGATAGAACCAATTTCAATAGATGGATTCTGTTGTCATAAATATTTGGGTTTCATTCTTTTTACTTTTATCTTTTTTTAGGCGAATTTTAAATGAAATTTTAAAATATATTTGGGTTAAGGCCAATCCCATGTGAATAAATTATAAATGAAAAATTTAAAAAATAATGGATCGGTATGTTCGGGAGTTTTGAACCCGACGTGAATCGAACACGCAACCTTCTGATCTGGAGTCAGACGCGCTACCATTGCGCCACGGATCCCATTGAATACTAGGTTGACTATATTAATATATATTAAAACATTCAAAAACATTAAATAACTGTGCCTAATTTCTTGAAGTTGAACTACTTATAAGATTTCTGAAAGATTATAAATTTAATGTCTCGAAATCTTATAAGCTGTCAAAGTGCTTGGATAATGGAACTTAAAAGCTATAGTGCGAATTGTAAGTTATAAAGAAAATATCTTAGTTAGAGAAGAGAGACAAAATTAAATAAGTATATGTTGAAAATAACAAACTATAATAAAATTAATTTAATAAGTAAATAATCAATGGAATCTATTTTTACAGCTTATAAGGTGCATGTTCAAGAGCTTGCTTCAATGTGTTTAGACAAACAAACTATTGGAATTTAGTTATCGACGATTTGTTATCTAATTTAATTTTTTTATATTACCCTAATTAATAACAATAAAGTAAAGCTAACAGTGAGCTTATTCAATGAAAGAAGTAGATATATAATATGATGATCAGGTAATTAGAGATTAATAATAATACTAAATTAAAGGCTAGAACATACAAAAAACGGTTTAGTAACATAGGTAGGATGTAGAATTGTGATATCTCAATTGACTGTGTATGTTCAGATTAAAATAAAATTGTGATATATGCCGCTCTTTTATCATGTAAGTTAGATCTAAATAATATAAAATAAATAACACAAAACGAAATAGGTTGTCTAATAGATTAAATTGGACTCTAATTTGTATTTGATAAATTAATTATTTTACTAATTAAACTAGCATAGTAAATTAGAATATACAAAGCAGATATATAGTTTATTCAACAATGTTCTTATTTTTTTAAACACTAAATTTTAATGTTTTTTAATAATATATATTTAATTATATATATTTATTTCCGATCCCTATAGAAGGAAAGCAGTAGTCAGTCCGGTCCGATCGATTGAACCATGTACCGATAGCTTTGCCGATTCGCTTAGCGGTTAGGTTTTTAAAACATCGCGTTTATAAAACACACAATATTTGATACGTTGAGCAACAAATTCAGATGGAAGATAGAATTACAAAAGCAACAAGCTACTCAGTCTTCTTTTCCTTAACCTCTTTAGTTTTGTTTTTCACTTTCTGCAACTTCTCCTCAATCATCACATTCAACCTTTGCCATCTCATCCTCGCAGTCCCTTCAAATTCTTGTATCTTCTGCTCGTTCTTCACATAAATTACCGGTACCGTCATCGCCCCCAAAATCCCTACACCATATATATATTTACCCATGAAAGATGAAAAGAAGCCGAGTCATTATAATTGCGCCTTCCCAAATGTAATTGAATGTTAATTGATAAATACCTATGAAGCAAAGTGTAATAAAATTCAAGTGTCTTGCGGCAAGCGATAGGGTATAGAGAGAGGCGCCAGCTCCAACAAACACAAACCATTCTCTCTCACAGCCGACATGAAACATCAACCGGATCCCGTCCTCCGCCCGCTGCCTCAACAGCCTGGCATGCGCCATCGCCGTCTCCTCGCTAATCTCAAACTCCGACAAGTCGGGCGCCTCTCTAGAAAGAAGAGAAAACACATATATAAGAGAAAAGCGTTTGGAAAAGATAAGTATATATAAAAAAGAAGAAAATCGGTAAGATTATACTTTTTCAAGAAGCGGTGCATGCTGCCCCAGAAGAACAAGCAGGTGAGAAGGGCGATGGCCACCCAACAAAGGACAGTAATGAAACTGTATTGGTAAACATCCATCACGATCCATGTCGCCGTTGCCGCTACAAGGATTCCCACATTCAGCTGCTTCCTTCTCCATAACACTATGTCACTTAGTATATCTGTCGCACACAATTTTAAAGAGTTCGTCAAACCCTCTGTACGTTAATCTGTATGAGAGAGATGGAGAGAGAGATACCTGAGTTGCTATGGACCTGAACTTTTGGTGGCGGCGAGGTCGGAGATTCCGATGTTTCTTGGTCTGCTTTTGGTGGCGAGGTTGGAGATTCCGGTATTAATTCAGACATGATATCTGCAAGTGGCGATCGATCGAAAAGCTTTAAGTTTGTAAAAGATGCAGAATAAAGAGCGTATGGAGTAAGTCTGAGAGTTTTGGAAATGATGGAAGAATGAATGGAGAAGAAAGGGGTCATTGAAGCAAATTAGACACGTGTAGTGCTGAGAAGAGAGCCACGTGAACGGCATGCAAGTCTTCGTCTCCATGTTTTGACACTCATCGCTCTTCAAAGGATTATGATCCAACCTTGTCTATCTTGGAAATAAGAGATATATTCTGACTTTTTGTAACCAGATAAACATAATTTAATTTTGTGATTAGAATTGATCACTCTATAAAAGGGTGTATTGTAATTAGCTGTATTATAATTGATCAATACAAAAAACCTTTATTCAACAAGGCAATAGAGCCATCAATCTCTGAAACTCAGATTTAAACTCATCATCGTTCCGTTTAACCCCTCTCGACTGGTCAGTCTAAACAACCAAATATTTCAGAAATATCATCCAATTATTAATTTAGTTAGAATTTATTAGTTGTACTTAAACTTTATGATACCCATTTACAATTTATTACTTAATTAGAATTTAACAATTCATAATTACAGTGTATAATTAATTTAATTTAATGAATAAAAGCATTAGCAATACCAGCTCGTGGAACGAGTTGTAGGCCGAAATCAACGGCTAACCACCGTTGTGGATGAGAGAGTCGCAAGCTTGGGCCGCAACTGTGGCTCATGAGCCGTGTTTGGCCGCGACGCCGCACGGCCTATGGCGTGGGAGCATGCCCTTCATGCGGCCAAAAGCGAAATTTTCGAATTTTTCTTTTCAAAGAATATGAGAAAATCAAATTAAATTGATTTTTTTATTTTTTCCTTTCCAACGGCTATTTAATTATTAAAATTAATTAACTTTTTTTAATAATATCCTTGATGAACGACTAGTTTTCGATTTAAACTTTATTGTTTTAAATATCACATCTCATTTACATATGCAAATCCAAATCTTCTCCAACTTCTCTATAGAATTTTTTTAAATTTCTCTTTTAAATTTCTCTTTAGAATATGGATCATCTCGACGGATGATTTGGGTTATGTATTTTTATTATTTCGATTACGTTATTTATTTATTCAAATTATGTAATTCTTAAAATTTTAATAAAAGTCTACTTTTATAAATTATTCATATCAATTTAATTAAAATATATAAATAAGTATTGACAATTGCAAATTATATAAAATAAGAAAGAAAGGAAAAAAAAAAGCAAGAGATGAGAATAGTGATAAAGGAATGAAAAAATTAATGCCCTATGCTATGGATGTGAAAAAATTAAGAAAGAGATAAAAACTTATGAATAATATAAAAAAAAAGGATATGACATGCTCTTTATTATGGATGAGTTTGTTCCCCTCTAATTCCAGCACAGAGGATACAAGTTAGACTAGGACAGTTTTGTTACAATTTAAATTCACATACTTCCTTCGTCCACAAAAAAATATGCAACATTGATGATGACATGTGTTTAATAAAATGTTAGGTAAATATTTGGTTAGTCGAAAAAAATTTCATTAAAAATAAATAGTAGGTTACGATAGTAAATTATGGATAATTTTCTTATAAATAAAAAAATATTGTGAGAGTAAATTATAAAGAAGAGTCTTTAGAAAAGGAAAATTGCCCATTGTTTATAAATGTTTAATAAAATAATTATTGCACATTCTTGATAAATGAAGAAAGTAATTTAATTATGTCAAAGAATTTCAATTTCAATTAATAAGAATTAAATGTGGGCCGTCAAATATATATAAGTCATTAATTTAATATGCTACTAGATAAATTGTAAAATAATATTTCATTATGTAAACTACAAATTCCAAGTTCCTAAAGCTTAACATTGAAAAGATAAAGAATGGTTAAGACTGAAATGGAGAAGGCGGTGACTTTAGCCTTAAATGCGACGTTGGTGGAATTGTTGGAACGGATTTGTTTGTCTTATATTTATTCCGCCCACAACTAATAATTTTAATAGTGAATAATATGAATTTTAATGAAAATTAGTGAATATTTGGAGAGAGAAAAAAATGAGTGGAGTATTATCAGTGAAGTAAAAGTAATTGAAGAGAGAAAAAATAGAATATATTGATATAAAATATAAATAAATAGAAGTATTAGAATAATGTATTATGGAAAAGTTACTAAAATTGGAATGTGATTAATTTTGGTGGACGAAAAAATAATAAATCAATCAAATTTTTTACTTTTTAAAAGTACTTTACCCAAAAATATTACTCTATGTGAATGTCATTTGATCAGTATGTGAGCTTCGCTTTTTTAAATATATACCACGAAAATCTTTTTTGTTTTTACTTGAAGTTAATTTATTTTTTTGACAGTAGTCGCGTTCTCATAGAAATACATCATAATATATGAAGGTGTTATTTAACGTGTAAGCTAAGAGTATTTATTGAATGTCCCTACTTAATGATTAAAGTATTAAAGTACCGCATGTATAATGTTGCAGCCCCTATACTATGAAGTCATGTCTAGTTATTCACTTTGTTTTGGATAACCAGTGAATACTTTCTAGGAAAATATAATTATTTGTAACAGATTGTGTATGTGCATAAATTCATTCTCTATATAGCGGATATGTTGGCAGTTCGTGAGGAGTTTTTGTAGCACCAAATGGATAGAATCGGGAGACAAGAACTTTCGACGCTACAAAAATGTACATCGGTGATTCGAAAACTTGCGATTAATGAAACTGTCCATCAATTCGACGAGTACCTGCATTTTGCTGAATCGATGGGGCATGAATGGTTGAGATAATTTTGTCTCGCCATTCGAGATGCATTTGGCGCTGAATATTTGAGATTGCCAATAGGTCGCGACTGCCAGTAACTGATCCGTATGCACGAAGCCCGTCACGGCTTCCCCGCTGATGCAAATAAAATATTGTAAACTTTTCCCTAAGTTTTCACATATGTTTATTGAGTTCTCACCCGCTTTTAAATACTTTTCTTTGTTAGGAATAGGTTTGGAGAAAGCGGGTGGGTCTTGACCAGAGCCCACCCGGCCGGGCCCAACTGACGCGTGAATGTTTATAAATATCAATTTTCAGAGACAAAAAGAAAGCTGTGAAACCCTAGAGGAGCAGAATACATGCGAAATTCAGAGAGAAAGAGCGGAGAAGAAGACCAAAACACCGAGAAGACAACACCACATAGATCTGTCTGACACCATGTGTATCACGAGTTTTATTTCTTTTGGTGTTAATTTCTCCATGCTAGGCTAGATTTTCATGTTATACCTAGTACGTAGTAGGATGAATAATGATACATGGGGTGTTAATTTCTCCATGTTAGGCTATATTTTCCTATTATCCATAGTATGTAGTAGGATGAATAATGTTTTGACTTGACTCAACTGTTTCTATGTTTGATTTCATGGATTAATTTATGCT
>JAYDZE010006648.1:0-10644 GCA_034509125.1 Monilaria moniliformis
TTTAAAAATATATTTACTTTCTTTTAATTGTATTTGGTTATTTTAATTGCATACGTCAGAGGGGTTGGGGTGTGACATATTTAGTGCATGGACGTCATCATTATGGAGAGGATATGACATTCTACCTTCTACTTGTCTTGTAAAATTTAAGAGTAAAACAAATTGACTAACTAAAACATGGCAGGATGGCAAATAGCAACAAAATGTGGCAAAAGAATGACACCCCTCTTAAATCCTGTCTATATATATAGAGAGAGAGACTGAGAAAATTAAAACTTTATTTGGACCTGACCAATGGAAATGAAAGGGCTAGCATGGTCAGTAGCATAACTCATTTAATTTTTCCATTTGCCTTTTTAATACTCCACAAAATAAAAGATTTGAGAAAATATCATCTCGATATTTTATTCAAGGGGGAGGAGATTTTCAGATTCTTAATTTTAGTTTATAATTAGGAAAATGTTGGCATTGTTTGAATACATGTGGTCTAAAAATAGATATAATCGAAATATGCATCTGGTATTAGCTCTCAGTAGTCAATATATACACAAGTATCTTAATTCCAAGCTTTATAAAATTCTACTTGCATGAGCACGATTTCATGTAATCACAGACTTGTAATTGTAGATGTATAATATTTTAAGTTTGTCCTATTATGAAAATAAATAAATAAAAATTAATTAGTTTGAAAGGAATAATGCCGAAGAAAAATTAACATCTTTTATTACCAATCATATTGTATCGATGGTCTTTATTACCAACTTATTTGGTATGATGTAATATCACAATTTAATGTGCACGGTGTTTCATTTTCAGACTTGCTTCTTTAGGCAATTTGTAAGATCAGTTCCTAAAGTTGACTATGTCAGTTTACACCATGGATTTATCATGGTAATCACTGAACTATAATCAATTATATTATAGATAAACAAATAAATTACATATTATATTCATATTGATTTATTTTTATGATGTATTAGGCACATTTGACACCACAGAGCCACAATTTCAATTTTCAGAATTACATAAGCAAGTCCCTGGAAGAGGACTTTAAAGTGGTCATCGGTATTAGGCATGTTCAAAATTAAGATTGTTAATTTATAGTTTTCTTGTATAAATCACCAAATTTGACCAAAAAACTGGAAATAAGCACAAAAGTTGCACGTGCAAAATGCGGTCACTTTTATTGTTTAAATGTAACCACACTAATGCAAATAACTTTGGTCGAAATAAAAGATAGATGACAGATTGGGTACTCCATATAAAATAGCAACTTGTTTTTATACGATATATGAAGTAATCTTCTCAGTTTTTCTTATATTTGTATTTCATTCATGCAGTGGAGAAAAGAGCCTGGAGCAAATGCACACGTTGGCTATTGCGGTCGTCTACTTTATTTTCGTCACCATTTCGATAGTATATCATACACTTAATAGCAAAGGTAGCTTGGCTCAAAGCATTTTATAACTTGACAAATTCATTAAGGATCCAATAATAAAAGAAAGAAGAAGAAGAAGAAGAAGAAGAAGAAGAAGAAGAAGAAGAAGAAGAAGAAGAAGAAGAAGAAGCTAAGCAAATAATTAAGCATTCATCATTTTTATCAATCGAATGGTATGGCCGACACCGACATCTATTTGATCTAATAAAATCCTAGGTGAATTGGATATGAGATGAATGAATTTTATTAATGAAGTGTTTTTTCGTGTGGTTAATATCTCTATAAAATGAAGAAGGCAATGAAATATTAATTTACATTTTTCTCATATAAATCACTAAATTTAACCAAAAAGCTGGAAATATGCACAAAAGTTGCAAGTGCAAACACGTTCATTTTAGTAGTTTTAAATATAACCACACTAATGCAAATAGATAGGTCGAGCGAATGCGATTTTTTCGAATTAATATGCACAAAAGTTGCAAGCTATCTTTGATTTTAAGTGGAAGATATACTCTATGGCGATCGACGTGAAGATGAAAATGAAGTAGAGGACCGCAACAGCCCATGTGGGCGTCTGTTCCAGGCTTCTTCCTCCGCCATCAGCTCGGGTCATTATTTCACTAACTGCTCGAGACGATTGTTAGAGCACGGTTTTGCTTTTAAATAAATTATGCTTGTGTAATAAGCTTGTGTGTTAATTATGCTTCTCCCTCACGCACATTTATATAGAAGTACGCAGATGTACGGATTGGATTTTTGGCCAGCTTAAGTTTTTTTTTTTTAGTAATTAGGTATCAAAATGTACAGACTTATAGTCAAATGGTGGCTTCCTCGCTCAATATATTTAGAAATTGTTTAATTAAAGTAATAATAAAATAAATAAATCATAGCTCAAATAAGAAATTAGGCATTTGTCTTTTTAAAATATCAGATATTCAAACACTTCCATCAATACAAGACTTAGCATAAGATGCTAAAGAATGGGCTAATTATAATGAATAAGCTAAACTTGCTCTTTATTTTGTTTTTTTTTTTTAATGAGGGCCCAGCTTGGCCCACCCGGCGGGCCGGCGGGTGGATCTGGACCCGGGTGCACACACGGCCCAACTATTGACCACATATAATGTGGGAGAATTAATTAACCCGCCATATGCTGGCGGGGAGAATCGAACCCAGGACCTCACTGAGGTGAGTCCCTTCATATCGACTTGATCTCTCTCTTTCTCATTTATGTCTCCAAAAAAATTATGTTTTGTGTTCTACTTATTTTCATGTTCTTGATAAGTTCTTTTTGTCTTCATGTTCTTAGTTTGTTTATCTCATTTTAGTTTGTTATTTTTTTTTCCTTTTTAATTTTGTTACAATATTTATAAAGCTATCTATTACATATGCAGTTATAAATTATAAGAGAAATAGATGAGCAAAGCTTTCTCAGCATCTTCACAGAAGAGAGAAACACCCTTCGAAAGAAGAAACACTCACCTTCAAAGACTCATGAGCTTTGAGTTAGTGAAGAATATCCTGCAATGAAGTTTAAGTACTAAGATTTCTACTTTTGTATTAAATTTAAGCAAATATATTAGGTTCACACATTCACAAAATCGACAACAGCACAAAGATTCCAGTTTTGGTTCCTGTCAATCTACTTTGAAGCATGGTGCATCAAAAAACTTTAGGACAATAAATTTTTTATCAGTATCAATTTTTTTAAACTACATAGTTTTTCTTTATTTCATGTATGTATTTACAAAGAAAAAAGAATGTTTTCAACATTATCTTTTAAATATAATAACTATTATAAGAGAAAAAAATTAATATTCTATTTTCGACACAATGACAGGCTTTTAAGACCAATAGAAATAACATAAATTATTTGATAGAAATTAAGAAAAAAAAACAGAAACACCATGGATTCAGCAAAATCAAATAGCAGAATTCAGAAGAAAAAAAAATCAAAACAAAACATAACCTGAATTAAATGAAACGGAGTGGCAAGAGCTCAACATAAATGAAACGGACTGGCAAGAGCTCAACATAAATAAAACAGACTAACATATGAAAAAATAAAAGTCGAGGGGCTAAAAAAACTTGAATAACAAAATGGCTGACAAACGCATCTTGATAATGAAAGGTGATCTTGTCACGAGAATGATCGGTGGAGGCGTTCTGGCGGACGACAGCGTCGAACAGCTCGAGTCGCCGAGCCTAACTGTTCTAGGGCTCTAGCTGGGGGATTGAGGCGCCAAGCGTGCCTATGGTAGAAGAAACAACATTAGACTATGATTTATTATACCAGAAGTTGTAAAATCCTAAAACTGAAACCGAAATATACATATAAATTTCGGAGATGGGTGCGAAGAAGTCGGCAGAAAGTGTTGTTTCGGGTTTAGATCTACATTTATTTGGTAGATCTAAATCCGACTAAATAAAAGAGAAAAATAAGATATACATAAAAAATGATAAATACATAAATCCGGCTGAATAAAATCACAATTATTGGGGAGGGGAGCAACAACATAGCTGAATATCAATTATCAAGAGCGAAAGCAACAAAAAAAAACATGGTAGAAGATGAAGACAAAATCTTCGAGCAGTCAGAAAAAGGAGGAATCACAAAGCAGAGATAATTTTTAAGCATATCTCTCTCAAATTTAAAGTATTAGACTCTTATTTTTAGTGTTTACCGTCTCTTTAGTCATTAGATCATTTTGGCCAAAATTGTAGGCCTCAGCCACCTGAGAACGGAAATCACAAATCAATTTTTAAAATTTGAACAGAAAATGAAAATAGATGATATGTACACAATTTGGGCTCAAGAAAATACCTTCATTTCTTAATTTGAGACTGAACAACCGTCAGCATCAGGGGACCTCCATGAAAGTGATGGTCGACCTTTCGATGTCGAAGATAACATGGGTGTTGGAAGTGGCGGCGCTTGTGAGACTAAGGTTCGTTGTTGGTGGAGGCGCAACTAATCCGGCATATAGGATTAGGCGTTTGGTGAGTTGAGTTGTGAAAGAGAAGATAGTGTTTCTTCATAAGAGAGGCAGATAATGAAGGTGGAGGCGCAACTGTGGGGACGGAAATTGTGGTGCTTAGAGAGAAAAAATCGAGAATGCAGGGTTTCTTTGCCAAAGAGGCGCCGCAGATGGAGAGGGAATTCTAACCCTAGATTTAGTGTGGCGGTTGGTATTTATACAAAGGGTGATGGGCTTCAATTTTCTGTGGATTTGGTTGAGACAATGACGTTGGGCTCGACTGTTTTATTCCGAGTGGGTTTATGAGTGAAATCTGATAAATTTGGGCTTCAATTTTAAAACCGACAGGGCTTCATCTTTTACGAATCTGGGGCCGCAAAAAATGGCAGTAACTGAAACTGTGGGCTTCAATGTTAAAATCAAATAGGCCTCTTTTTAAGTGAAATCTGTATGGGCTATTGGGCTTCTTTTTTAGTGAAATTCGAATGGGATTCTTATTTGGCACATATGCATGTTTTTAATTGTACTTTTATATTTATATATGAAATTTTGTATGTTGATATGACATAATAAAATGTAGTACATTAATAATTATGGAGTAATTATTAATTAATTTTGATTAAATTATAATATTAAAATTTTTAAACAAGATGTATAAATGTGTTGAATTTTAAGAAATACTTATTTAAAACTCAAATTATAACCATTGCGTTATAGATATCTCACATCTATTGTTTACCTCCCAAATCCTTGACATGTCTTGCAGAATACACTGTATAATTTTTAGTTTTATCTTTATTTTATGATATGACATGTGTGTTGTATCCTAATACTTAAAATAAAACTTATTGTACGGATAGTTTCTTTTATATAAATTATAGTATATAATTTTTAATTACTTTATGCTATGGACATGTGGTTTAATCAATAATTTTTTTATATAATTTAGAATTCAAAAATTCATAAATAATAAGAAAAAAAAAGACAGAAAAATAAAAAATATGAAAAAGAAAGTTAAACAAATGTCAAATAAATATAAATTTATATAATATGGTTGCATTAAGATGACAAGTTTTTTAATACAGCCGTACAATTAAATTTATAACAACCAATTTAAGTCATCACTAATATTGTAGTTTTTTGTTGATTATTAATTAACCTCAATTGTTTTGCTAAAACCGTAAGAATTCATAGAAGAATAAATAAGCTTTTGATGGAAATTAATAATCAATTATGTTTTTGGTTCTGAAGAAAAAAAACAATCGAATTTCTTAAAATATTATAATCTTATATGCGTGAATGGAAGACTCCAAATTAATATCCGGGGAATCATCCACACCTTTGTGGGAAAAAAATCATGAGATGTTCACATGGAGACTGCAGGAAACCGACTTCAATTGGCGTGGAAACGAAGACGAAAGAGACAATGAAGACGGTCTGAGTCTCTGGGGTGAGTTCGCTTGAGCGAGTTGTGGAAGAAACAACGATTTGAGGCAGCGTTTGAGAGTGACGAAATTGGAGTAGATCAACCTCTCCATTTTGTTGCTGATTCTACCCACAAACTGCTCGAGGAAATTTGCCCCCTTTATTTGAAAGGAAACGAAAATCAGAGATTTTAGGGTTCAAAGATGGGTAAAAGAAAAATCACTCACCTCATATAATAATGTTGAACTATTATTAAATTTATTAATGTTATGATATTTTTGTTCCATTCTACTGAAGAGTTAAAATCATGTGTGTGATTGAATTCGTCCGTCGAGCACATATATTACATGTTCACATTATTATATTAAATAAATACAAATATATTCGTATCAAAACAAAGTAATTAATTTCACGGGGTGCACTCTAGTTGCCTAAAACTCAGAATAGTTTCGCCAATAATCCAATGATTAAAATGGTCCAGAACATATAAGGATATGATTAAAATAATCCAGAACACTTTATCATTTCATATTTCAGCCACAACACTCACAACTCAATCCTAAAATTTTTAGCCAAAACCAGCCACTACTACTTCATTTTTTTCATTTTGTCATTTTCTATTATTCTACAATTTCATATATTTATTTTAATTGCAATATTTGTAAATAACAAAAAGTACTTAACAAAAATAATATTTAATAAATTTGAAAACTACTCAAATACTGAAAATTCAATCATCACAGAGGGAACATAAATTTAAAAAAAATCAGAATATTTTTTGAAAATTTTAAGAATATTATTTGGATAATTCACATAAACATACTTATGATTTAATATAATATGTAGACAAGATATTACAATTTACAAACTCTAATACAAATTGGTTTTGAAAAATTGACATAGCTTTGTTGAAATATTGAAGATAAATTCGGTTGGAACTTATCGAATTATTAAAAGAAAATAAATTCTCGTAATTATTTATTAATAAAAATCAAGATATATAGATCACGAACTCATCATTCAATTGCTTTCATAAAAAAATTAAATAAAAATATAAACAAAAAAACAAGAAAAATGTGTTTCATGGTTGTACGGACCAAAATCAGATGGAAGATCATTGTTATATATTCTTTGACTAAAATGCATATTTGGAAAATTAACTCATCATAATAGTTGTGATGAGCATACAAGCCACCAATTTTCGACAAAATAAAAATTGAAATATATATATTAAAGTGAAATAGAAGCATCAAACTTTAACTTTATAATGTTAATATATTTTTTTGTTTTAAGTAAAGACAAAACTTCTTTCTCATGTAATTATAAAAGGAAGTCACTATGTTGTTGAATAAAATATAATTTTTTTTATCAAATAACAGGCCCAACTTCAAATATGGTCATTGTGAAATTATATTATTTTTTTAAGAAAAACATATTTTAATAAATAAAATCATTTTTATATGAAAATAAAAAGCTTTTTTTTGTTGTTGCGGCGGATACCCTACAGACTGTAGTGCAGCTGTTCCGTGGTCGCCACCACGGGGCATATAGCCAACTCTCTGGCTGAAATCACGGCCGTCTACGCAGCCGCATTGCGGCTGCCGCCACCGCACGCGTAAACACGGCTACGTTTTACATGCTCTTAATGGTGGAGATTTAATTCCAATGAAGGAATAACTTTCCATTTCCATGATCTTCTTAGGATAATATAGAGAATTCAATTCACATGCCTTCAAGTTAATTCCTACCATCTAGAACGCAAATAAAACATGCAATTAGAATTTAAATAATAAATCATACATATCTGAAGAACTTATTATTAAATTGATTTCCAAATATCATAAAATAGCTTGCGTCTTCTCCACATGAAAAATCTTGAATTCAACCTTAGATCTTCTAACATATTCTCAATTCTAGGTTTGAATATTGGTCTGGGCATATTTATCAAACCTATAGGACTAGAAAATGAGAAGAAATAAAACACAAGAAGAACCATTCCCTACAGAGAGATAACGTGTGTACGTGTGTTTCTGTGTAGTGCAAGCAATGTTTATTTTCTTCTTCTATCCTATTTATAAAATATGTATTGGGCTAGGTTAGAGATCCAAGAAAGTTTGGAATGGACCTCCCTATTGGGCTTTTACTGATTAAATTGAGTCACAATTTAATTCGAGATCAATAGAATATTTATTTAGAGCACTATATAAATTAATATTGACTTACCCGTCCAAATCCAGATTAATATCTTCAAACCTTCACGACTTGTGACCGTTGACACTGCAACGTACAACTGTCCATGAGTAAACACAGGTCTTTTAAAAAACAATCCAACATGAGCGAAAGATTGGCCCTGACTTTTGTTAATTGTCATTGCATATGACACAATCAAAAGAAACTGCCGACGTTGGAACTTAAACGGCAATCTTGGATCTGCGGGCATTAAAGTCATCCTTGGTATCAATACTTTATGGCCCACGTTATGCCCATTTAATACTTTTGCTTCCAAAATACGATTACCTAAACGTGTAATAATCAATATTGTACCATTATCCAAACAGTTTATTTGTGAAAGTGAGTGAATCTTAATAAATGTGCATGTATAAAATAGGGTTGTCAATTGTATAGGTTGGATTGTTATCGGGTCGACCTGATAACGACCTTAACAAATAAGGTGAAACCCGAACACGGCATGTTAAGAAAATCTTCACCCGATCACAGAGAAATTGATTGTTATTGTGTCATAAATAGTATTTAGTTACTTCAGATAGATAATAATTTATTTGTACAGATAATAATTTATTTGTACAGATAATAATTCATAACGAAGTGGATTATAATAATAATTATAGTACAATAAAACATTACGTAATAAATTAATTCCATCATAATAATATAATACACTATTATTTCGTCATAAACCCATCGTTACCAACATATACAGTTGAATCCAATAATAATTCCCTATCATCAACATCACATTTTCAACAACCGACAATCTTTGTAGCTCTATATTCGTGCAATAAAATTTTAATCATTTAGTAGTAAGTATAAAAAATATCATAATCGACATTGAAACCTGAATGGTAGTCTTGGATCAACAGGCGTTAATGTCATCCTAGGTATCAACACTTTATGCCCCATATTATGCCCACTTAATAGTTTTGCTTTCAATAACATGTTAAGTTAAAATGTGTTTTAAGGAATTTTGCCCACTCTATGGATTAATGCCTCACCCCCAACTATATTATTTTATTCTCTTTCCAAACAACTAGTTTTCCCATTTGCTTCCAATCCTCCAAAAGACATGTACATGCACATATATATGTATTTAAAAAGCACAATGCATATATAAATAAATATTACCTATATAATCATTAAACATAATAATTTTCAATTACTTACAACGAATAATAGTAAGTTAAGTTTTTCAAATTAAGTATGACTAAAACAATCCCTACTATAAAATATCACACTACGCATAACTATATGTATTTTTTTTCCTGGCAAAGGTCTTAAGTTTCTTGAACAATTATTCTATTTTTTACTTTTTACTTTTTTTTTTCAATATAGTGTTGAGTTAATAACATGTAATTAATTATACTTGAATTCATATGTTTTGTAATTAAATTTCAATTTATATATCAAATTCATAGCATTCTTTAATTTTTTCCTTGTGTTTTTATTTCTATTTACTTTTGTTTGCATGCCCAAATATGCATTTATAGGCCCTAAATTCCTAATTAAATAGACAACTTATTTTAAATATTAAGCTCAATGAGAGTTAAACTCTATACTATATGACGAATATATATAGATTAAGTCTATGCATAGAGATTAAAGTAATTAGATATATTATACGACCTATGCTATATGATTTTTACTTTTCTTATATATTGTGTTTCTTTCTATCTTATATGACTTTTATGGCTATTTACCAAAAAGAAAATGTTTCATGAGGAGTTAGTAGTTATAATTTGGATGAGATTTCATCTTTTTTTTAGAAAAATCTTACATTAAATTCACAAATAATCTAAAGAAACAATATTTTTAAGAAAGATTGGTAATCCTTAATTAGTCCATATACCATATATTGTTTTTTATTTATTATCTAACTTTTTAATTGTATAATTCAAAAATCCATATATCACAATTCACATGGCTACTGATATAGCTCAATCCATCCATCAGAAAAAAATAATCAATAACACACACACACACACACACACACATATATATGCTTAATGTGTGTATGTAGATTTTAGTCTAAGTATGAATAATTAACAATTATGTATACTAAATTAACATAATTCTCTCTAAAAAATAATATTGAATGTAATTAATACGACCTCACAATTCACATGGCTACTGATATATCTCAATCCATCCATTAGAAAAATAATCAATAATACACGCACACATACATATATGCGTAAGGTGTGTTTGTAAATTATGTATGCTCTCTAAAAAATAATATTAAATGTAATTAATAAGACCAATTAGGGAAATGAGAGGGCCATTCAAGTTGGGCTTTTAACTAAAATAGAGGTTCATTTAGATTTCTTAATTCCAGCCCAATGCTCACATCTAACCACAAAAGACCCATCTTAATTGATGCCCAAATACATTCATATAAAGACCAAATCTAACAACAATCTAGGGTTTACTCTGTACTCCATTTTGTGGCGCCTCTCTGCAAAAATACCCTAGTCACTAGGGATGTCAATCAGGCCAGCCCATCGGGTTTCGGGTCAGCCCTACTCGGGTTACGGGTTAATCGGGTGCGGGCTAATCGGGTTGGAATTT
>JAYDZE010006659.1:0-10644 GCA_034509125.1 Monilaria moniliformis
GTAAGTAAGTAAGTAAGTAAGTAAGTAAGTAAGTAAGTAAGTAAGTAAGTAAGTAAGTAAGTAAGTAAGTAAGTAAGGAAGTACAAACCCATGTTTATCGTATCCGGAGTCATCTTACACACCTGTTTACTGAGTCCGAAATTTTTATCGTACCCGATATCCGGGTACGATAAAAATTATCTTTTTTTCTGCTTTGTTAATCTATTTTGTAGTCCTGGAGCGATTTTTAGGTCGGGTACGATAAAGTCGTTTTACATTTCTTACTCAGTGTAAGCGCTTACCCTTTATCTTTCTGTTACACATTATTAGTGATGCCGGCTTCAATAAAGTCATTTTCACTGTGTAAGCACTTACTATTACACTAAATTTTTTCTATTGATATGATATCATCGCTGAATTCCTGGGTCAATAAAACTAATCATTATTTCTGCTTTATTTAGTCTTTTACTGACCCTAAAATGGTTTTCAGTTCTGGGTCACTAAAGTCGTTTTACTTTTTTTACTCTGTGTAAGCACTTACTCTTCATTATTTAGTTCTACATTATTACTGATCCGGGGTCAGTAATAATGTACAAGTTTAAAGTCTTACTTTTACTCTTTATTACATACTTGCAGTATTATTGACCCGGAATTGTTTCCACTTCACTCAAATACTTTTCCGTTTTCGAACCACATTACAAACTAAATGAATAAGCCGTTTCTTAAAAAATGTAGAAAAAGAAGCCGACATTGAAAGGAAATAAATAAATTTAATGATAAGAAATAAATAAATTTAATGAAAAAGGTCGGATAGTCGACGGTCGCAATAACTTGCGGGTTTGCTTAACGGCACGGTCCGTGTATTATATGCAGTTAGAATATAATTTATATTTGTTGCGACCTTCGACCATACTTTAAATTAAGGCAAATATTATTTAAAAAATGATTAATCGTAATAAATTTAATTATCAAACTCATTGATTAATTCTATTCTTTTGTCTCAAGATTTATGCTATATAAGGTACTTTTTGTTAAGTGAAGTTATCTATTTATACATATTCCCTAGGGTAGTTTACGTTTATAAACAAAGCTTTTCAAATATTGTTTTGCAGAGAAAAAATCAGAATTTTGTTAAAGAAAATATTTTATCAAGAAATAGTGAGAAATAAACTTCTATTTATTTGAAAGCATTCTACACTATAAACGTTTTCAACATTTCCTTTTAAAGACTTAGTGATTTATATTTTTACGATTTTTACAGGTTTTCCGCAGCAACAACAACAGATACGGTAATCTAGTAATCTATCCTACTATTATATTTACTTTTATGTAGATACTCAAACAAAGTATAGTACTATGAAGTATCTCGCTCGAAACATTTCATTGGGCGCGTATATTTAAAGTTAATTTAAAGTATGGTCGAAGGTCGCAATAAATACAAATTATATTCTAACTGCATATAATACACCGACCGTGCCGTTAAGTAAGCAAACCCGCAAGTTATTGCGACCGTCGACTATCCGACCTTTTTCATTAAATCTATTTATTTCTTATCATTAAATTTATTTATTTCCTTTCAAATTACAAATGAATCTCTGCTAACTGCTACTCGACGAGGTTTGTTTCTTTCTAACTAACTGCTGCTGGGCGCGTAATATTTGCATAGTTTGACCTGGTGCCTAGGTTGTATTGTATTGTATTGCGAAAGTCAAAAAAATCAAGAAGACGAGAAATAGAAGCTTAGAAAAAAAAGCAGATTGAATCAAACAAACACACAATAGAGCCAAAAATACCAAGGTTAGTTGGTTTCCGCTAACTTTTCTGTGCTTGCATTCATTATTTACATTTATTAGTTTGTTTGTTTTTCCCTCTTTAATGTGTATTTTGGCAGAAACTTCCAAATATTGTCTTTTCAAAGTATTACGGACATTTTTTTGAAGCTGCGGACATTGCACAGATATTGTACGGACATTTTGAATAATCATGATTCCTTCATGCTCCGTTACCATAACGAAACCGACAATAACTATAGTGATAGCGGCAAATCGTTACGACTTGACCACGTCTTTATGACTCATACTTGTGTTTTGGAGCTTCTACGCTGTCACCGCGGTAGACACCTAAATTACGATCGGGCTCAATCCCTTTAGATAAAATCGAAGTGGATCTATATTTTCCGTAAACAATAACAAACATACGGAAATTTGCCGAAGAAACGCGCAATAAATAAATTTGAAAAAAAATGGTAGCTTAAACTTTTTAAAATTGGGAAAAGACAAGTTTACAAAGGCACTTTCAAAGGTAAAAACTATTCTCTGACATTCATAGACGTATAGATGTTTGTTTTAAGATTTCACGAGATTATTTATTTACAGTTTTTGTCCCTCAAAAGATACGAACTAGATACATACAATTCTAAAGCCAAAGTGTATTTGTAATATTTATTAAGACTATTTAAAAATTTGAGGTGGGTGACTACTTTTGTCATGAACATGGAACTTATTAACATGTGAAGGCCTTAAAAAATGTAAACATTGAGGTCCATCTATAAATGATAAACATGCTGTTGGGATTTTAAAGTATGAACATGCATCTACATTAAGAAAGGTTTTTATTTTGAAATTTAGAAGTACAGTATGTATGGTCTATTTATTGTACACGTGTTGAAATATTCAAAGTGCTGATGTGCTAGTTAGTACTTCAGCTTTGTAATTGAAAGTTAAAAAAATATATTAGGATTTAAACTGCATATCTAGTTTTGATAAACGAATTTTTTCTTGTTGTAGTATAAAGTTTTTTGATAACGTCAATGTTTATTCAATTTTTTTCACCTTTATTGTACTTGAAAACTTGTATAAATTGTTTTCTTTTACAAGTAAAGTTGTGAAGGTAAATTAAATTAAATATATTAAGAAAATGTTGTTGTTCAGTGGTCCACGTAAAAAGACCTTTCATTTTTTGAAAAGTCATTACCATTAATGCATAAATATTCAATTCATGCCTGTTATCTATTTACTTGACATTATAGATTTCTTCTCCTTTTTCCTTTCATTTCCTTATACTGTACTAGTATTTTTTGATCTACAGTATCAAACATTATTCACACATGTCTACTACAGTATATATGTTATGACCAAAACGTTAATATCTTTGACATTACTTAATACTGTATCAACTATTTCCATAGCAACAAATTAAACTTTAGATATGAGGATACTCAGTATATTTGACATTACGTTATTACGTTTATTGCCATTTGGGCTATTACCCAACTATTTCCATAGCAACGAATCATACTTCTAATATGTTCTGACCAAAACATGGGATACTCAGTATACAAACTATTTCTATAGCAACATATTTTCTTCTAAGTTTTATTTTTTTCCACTTTTTAAGTAAGAAAAAGGTTTAGTAGATTTGTTTTTCTACTGAGAATAGTAGTTTTTACAATTTACAAACATTTTTGTTTGATTTAGTACACGTTATTCTAGAACTCAGAATGAGATATTCAGCAAATATTTTGTTTATACTACAGTATACTTGGAAATTATAGCTTGTGAAGTTTCTTGATGATTAATTTTTATTTGCTCGAAATACTCGTAACCTTTGAATATAGTTAAATATATTTAGAAACTGTTGCTGTAGAAAAAACTTCTGTCATTTTTTTTGAACGTCGAGACTTACAATTAATGAATAAATTTATCAATTCGTGCCCGTTATCTATTTACTCGACAATACAGATAGCAATTCTGTATAAAAATTTTAGTGATATTTTTTGTTTTTAAGAATAAACTGTTAAAACCTATCTCTTTCAGATCAACTCAGCACTATGCTGGTATCAATTCCTTGGATAATCCCATCATTACCAGAACCTAGAAGCATATTCCAACCTGCGCAGGTACTGGTGTGTAAAGGTTGCTGGCTGTGTAAAGTAAGTGTTTTTTATTATTATCTATTTCATCATAAACTACAAAAAGATAATAATGTCACTTATTTATATTTGTGTGAAGTAATGTTAATAAATGAAAAAAAGTTCTGAATCGCGTTTCTAAGGAAAGAACTTGTTTCCGTGGAAACAACTATTTTTCTTCTAAAGCCTTAATTATGAATAGTGAATTATGATACTCAGTGCATTTAACATTACGTAAAACATTGCCTAGCAACAAATAAAATTTTCATAGTTACGTAAACAAACTGGCTGTGTTTTTTACTGTTTTACTGATAAAAAGGTTTTGTTTATTTGTTTGTGTACTGTACCTTAGTAGTTTTATCAGCACCTTCTGACTTTTCAGGATAAGATCAACAAAAAAATGACAAACACTATTGTTTGATTTCCTTAGTTCACATCTTCGATGTGTTTATAAAGAAATGTGATCAGAAGGCATTAATTTATTGACTTATAAACACCAACAATCAAAAATAAAGCATTTTAAACAAAAATATGTGTAATTAAAAATGACAAATTTTCAAACACTATTGCATGGTATTAAAAAGACACAACCTAAAGTGAAACCCTCTATAAAGATCATATTGAAACTTAGCAACTTCAAAAGAATAGGTCACTATTTTGTTTTAATCAGATCATGTTTAGTAATGTATCTACTGATATCCAAGACTGGAGACTGGAATTTAATTCAAATTTTTTTATTAAAAAGGTACAAAATTGCTTAATCGTTTTCCCTAGCAACACCTTAGAAACAATTGTATTGTGAGGATATTACATAACAAACTTTTTGTATCAAGTCCCAGTTTTAGTTTCCTGTTTATTGATAAGTGTTATTTAAAGTAAAAGTAAGCATCCACTTTTCTTTTTCTTTTTTAGCTTCATAGAGATGACTAAATGAAGATGGATGAAGAAGATCAATTCAACAAAGACCAATTGTAAGTTAATGTTTTTTGAACTTTATAGCAAACTTTAAGAGAATATGCACCTAAACAAATCTTGCTTTGGCTGAAACTGGAATCATGGTATGTTAAATCCATTATAATAAAATTCATTCTAGAACAATTTGAGGTTGGACTACCCAAGTTTTAATGGAAAGTCTAATTTGAATGAAAACAATTACAGACCAGATTTTAAAAGGCCGATATTTTCTTTGTTATCTCATTTAAATGGCACCAAAATTTTACATGTTGTAAAACTTGATATAAACTAAAAAAAAATTGTAACAGTCAATTTTTAAATTCAAAATTTAAAATAGTACATTTTTGTAAATTTTTGTTAATTTACAAATAATCTGGTCCTGATATTGCCTGGATCCTTATAATATAGACCTTGTTCGAATAAAAGTTAACATTTATAGTTTGAATGTCTCTACAATTTGAGTAAATATGCTTTTTTATATATGAAGCTGCTTTATATTTTTTCCATATTTGATTGTTTTACATTTTTCTTTTTGTCTTAAGATTTGACATTCTGTATAAATTGCTTACTATTTGCCTAAAAATAATTCCCGTATACTAAGGACCAGACAAGGTCACGTCTTCAAAATATGGCAGATCGAATTTTGTCATAAGTGCTTTAACATATATGAATTTGAGCAAAATCCATAACCTACCATGATTCAATATCTGGATATTCCTAGGTGCATTTGTTATTAAGTTTATTCAGTAAAAAAGGCATTTATCATCTTGAAAGTATATCTACGATATATATCTCAAATTTAAAGTCTGAAAAACGGAAATATTACTATGACAACACAGTATACTGTATTTATAAACACGCAATGGACAATGATCATTTAGTCCCATCGTCCTACGACTTTTCGATATTCGACTTTGGTTTTCGAAACAACAAGTTTAAATGAAAAATATATGAAGCGTTACATCACGTTAAACGTCAGAAGCCTACACTTAACACACAAGAGAAATCTGTTAACTAACATTATAATTTTTTGTTCTATAACCTACATTATAATTTGTTGTCATAGCAATATTTCTTTCTTTTCAGAAAATGAAACATTATGACGTCATATTCTTGAGTTTAATCAAATCTTTACAAATAAAACATATTTAGTAGAAATAGTTGAAATATTTTTAAACACAGGTGTGTTTAATTGTAATTTTAATATATCTAATATATCTATTTTATTAGATATCTAGGTGATAGTTATTTTGAATTTAGTTAGCTTATGAGTTTTACCTTGAAAATGGGAAGTATATAATGTATAAATCATAAATAACTTAGTAACTCAGCATCGTAGTTTCCGCTTTCACACCGCATTAGGAACACAACGCCTATTGGTATGTTCCCAACATTTGCATAGTGTTAGCGACGGATCAATACATTCCTTAGAAAAGAATGGATTGCAGCGGAGGGTAATCCCCGTGATCCGGCCCTATATGGGTGAGATGCGGAGGCCTTTCTTTGTTATAAAGAAAGGTGCAAGCTTTTGACTTGCTTAATCGAGTTATAATTCAAACAGCTAATGAGAAACTTCTTTTCGATGAATTTTAAGTTTTTCGACGAAGAACAGTATTATTTCACATAAATAATCACTCAAATATGATAGACGTAGATAATTAATCTGAAGCTTTTGAGTAACTATGACAACTATTTATTACAAGAAGGAAGATTCAATAAAGTTCTTGATACATTATCATTTTTTCTTTTTAAGTTCCGTTTACCCAACAAATGTTTTTAGTGATTTTAGAAACTTTGCAGCTAGAGCAATGCTATGTTTTTCAAAAATATTTACAAATTATTTTCGATGTATGGTGCCTTAAATAAAATTCCTAATGCTTAACCTAGCAACTCCTTAGTAACGATTCATATCTGATATTTTAAGATTTAAAGTAGTATAATAATTTTTAATCTTACTGACGGGACTTATTATATATTTGTACCCGAAAGGTCGAAGTCGAGCACGCAAAAAAAAGTAATGTTTTGGAATCATGCATGGGAAATAAAGTTATTCAAAAAGTTTTTCGGTCACTTCACTTCATATAGAAAGATCATCACTTAAATTATTTATAGTTGTTATGCAAAAAGCAAGAAGCAGAAAGTTTTTCTATTTATGGCAACGTTAACAAGGACTATGCATAGGCGTAAGCTAAACCAAATGTAATAGTTAATTGACGTGTATTCATATTTAAATCAAAAACTTATTTTATGTTAGCACATGGTATTATATAACTCTTTATTCAATTCAATTCAATTGCAGAAATTTGTCTTATTTGATGTTTGATCTTTAATAGAAAGTTTTTTAATGTTTTCAAACTAAAATAGATGATTAAAAAATCTATTCAATTCTAACATCTTTATTAAAAAGAAATTAAATATTATAAACACTGGTGTAACAACTTCTTTCTACTCCTTAATAAATCTTTAAAAATCAGACAAAGTTTCCATATCTCCTGAAATAACAAATATTTTTAAAATCTGCCTCGACCATTCTTAAATTCAATATCTATTCTACCATCTGTGAAAATCTCAACTCGTTTAGAGCAATTTTAGTTTTTCCGATTCCCCGATATTTTCATTCCGATTGCGATGAAGAAACTTAGTACATAGTCCTCTTTAAAGTTACTTTTACTGAACAAGCAAATTAATTATTTTTATACTTAGTACATAAAAGAGCAATGTTTTATCACGATATTAATTGAAACTCAACTGCTATATCCAAACATATTAGAATTTTTAATTATTAAGTTGTGCAAGTAATTAAAAAATAAGATTTTGGTGATTAGTGATGAAAACAGATGAGGCTTTGTATACACTTACAAAGTTTTTGGAGTACCGCAGGAGTTTTAAAAAAAATGTTTTAGTGAGAAATGTTTATAGATACTAGTTGTCTCTCCCGTACGGCATTTCGATTACAATATAAATCGTTTTCTGCATATTTACCTTTTAGGTGGATAATACAGGCACAACTTGCACTTCTGCAAGACAAACAAGTTTTAGGAAAATTTGCAATAACTAATTTTCTAGAACTATGTAAGCTATGAAGTTGAAACTTTGCAAGATGGTTACTTGACAAAATACCTTTTGAAAAAATGGTCATGTGACATTCCTATTACATCATGTTATGTTTTGCTGACTTTGTGCTGACACTTGAGCAAAATTAGGCACCTAATTAATTTAACCATTAGAAAACAACATTATATTTTACATATGACGTCATAAAATCAAATCGTCTTTACATATTATGACGTCATCAAAAACATGCTGACGCCAGAATTCTGAAAGTAGAACTGTAGGGCATACTTCATGCCAAATTTCATGAGTTCATGAATAACTTATTCAGAATTTAGACAGGGGAAGAGTAATAATCTCCACCCAGTCATGGTCATAAAAAATGCCTTCCCAGAATAGAGCTAAAATTTAAAAAAATAAAAAAAATATTTTTTAACCCTACAAAGGTTGGGTTTTTTGAAACATATATAGTTGGAAACATATATAATTCAATATTCTGCTGATAGCTGGACACCCCTGGTAATTTGTGACTTTTAATATATACTATAAATACACATTTCTTTAAATTTTCGATCCAAAATACTAAAATCCTTCAAAGTTACAGCGGTTTTGTCAGAGGGGGGTGTTATTTTTACCACTTTTTACCACAGTTAAAAAAAGTAAAAAAAGTAAATGATCATAACTTTTGTTAGGCAAATGCAATCTTCTTCAAATTTTCAGATATGGTAGATATTCATTAGATAACCATTTTCCATAATTAAAAGAATTGTCATGACGTCACAAAATCGTATTTTGTGACAAAAAATTTCAATTTTTTGGTTAAAAAATGCTGGCATCAGCACAAATTATAGGTTCTTGGGGCTTAAATTGTATACTAGCAGTTAGTACCATCTAATACAAACAAAATGAGGGGTTAAAAGTTTGTCTACCTTATAGGGTTGAAATGATATGACCATTTTGCCAAAACAGCCAATTTTTGCTGATTTCAGCAAAAAAAGAAAAAATCAGCAAAAAATATGACGTCACGAAAAAAATGATGATGCCATATGATAGCCAGTGTCAAGTTCTATACACTTGTAAATTTTTATGACTATTGGATCGGTAATAAAAATGTTATGGCTTTGTAGGGTTAATTTTTTTTTATTTCTGTGCATTTTTTTGAAAAAAATCAAATATTATCAAAAATCAATTTTTTTTTCAAATTTTATCAATTTATCGATTTTTTTGGCATTTTTTTGAAAAAATTTCAAAAATTTATTTTTTTGAAAAATTATCAATTTTTTTCAAATTTTATCAATTTATTGATTTTTTTTGCAATTTTTGCAATTTTTTTGGATTTTTTTGGATTTTTTTTTTGAAAAAAATCAAAAATTATCAAAAAGCAATTTTTTTTTCAAATTTTATCAATTTACTGATTTTTTTAAAAAATTATCAATTTTTTTTTTTTTTGAAAATTTATCAATTTTTTTCAAATTTTATATTCTTTTCTTTTTTTAATGAAACCGACCGTATTATGCCTAATTACGGCAACTTAATACACCTGTTTACCATGAGATATCTGCCATTATGGATTTTCAATCTTTTAAGTTTAAAGTCCTTGTATGTCCTACTGTAAGTCCCAGGATGTCGTACTGTAAGTCCCAGGATGTCGTACTAGCGAATGACACATATTCATTGGTAGAGGGGCTTCGGTTTTTAGGGAGTGACGACCCTACCTATATTTTCAGTTAACATGATTTTGTTGGAGTGATGTATGAAAGTGTAACCCTAATTTAAAGTCAGAACGAAAGTTGCAATTTTTCAAAGGAATTGAACAAAAACCTGCTTTTTACCCCTAGAAATAGTTTCCAGACTCTTAAAACCAGTTTTCCTGTGGTCAAAACATAATGAAAGTTTGCAACTTTCCATTATTAATGGACGAGGAGTTCGAATATTTTATTCATTTTTTATATAACGTACTAATAAAAAATTTCAAAATAGCGGATCCTTACGGTAAATAGGTGTATTTTTTTAATATGTCAAAATCTATGACACTGTGACATTGGTCACGTAACAGTTGCAGAAATGAATAATTGTTTTTCATTATTATTATTACTGCATTTTTATTCGTTTTATGAAGCCTATAGAGCCATAAAAAGCAAAAATCTAAACTATTTATGTTGTAAATATTGAATGGTTGCACGGCTTTATGTTGTCATTGAAACTAGCATTCGTCTAGAAATTGGTTTACATTTTTAATCATACTAGATTTTGTTGTATTAACTTTTATTGTAACTATTGTCATGCTAGCCTAAAAACTGAGACCTTCCAGCTTCTTTTCTGCATATTTACAAAGTTCGTTTTCAAGAATAACTGTTTTTTATTCACATTTGGGTGAGAGGGTGAGAGGGTTGCATGGTGGTAGAAGTGAGGTAGTTTTGACTTTAAATAGCCAATGATAATATATAGTGAAAAAGATATTTTTTGAGGGAGCTTGAGAGATATCAAAAGACAAGGAAAAACATCAATTTAAACTTATTAAATTATTATTTGAGGAAGCTCCAAAAAAAAACAATTCAAAATTATTTAATTATTATTTGAGGAAGCTCATATTTTGAAGACTTTACGGAGGTAACTACTTTGCTTATAAAGAAATATACATATAGTTGTTAGTTATATATTAGTCAGTTTAGGAGGGAAATGAAGGGGGGGGGAGCGGGGTTGGGGGCGGGGGAGCAGGGTGCCATGTTGGTTGAATAGACTTGTTGAAT
>JAYDZE010006670.1:0-47441 GCA_034509125.1 Monilaria moniliformis
GCAGGGGAGGGGAGGGGAGAGTGGCGACCGGCACAGGGGAGGGGAGCGCAGCGACGGGCGCAGGGGAGGGGAGAGCAGCGACGGGCGGAGTTGGGCGCAGGGTAGGGGAGGGCAGTCGGAGGCGCACGTCAGTTGGACGCAGGAAGAAAGGGAAGAGGTTTGGGAAGAAACAAACTAGCGCTTACGTATAAGATAATTCATTAAATTCTCCTCCGACGGATTACCGACGGACCCAGTCCGTCGGTATTGTAGCTTTAATAAAATACGCGTATTAAAAGTCACAATTACCGACGGGAAAGTCCGTCGCTAATAGCGACGGCAGGACGTCCGTCGGTAAAGTTCAATTTAATCAAATGTTTGCAACGGAAATATCCGTCGTTGACTTTACCGACAGACAATCCGTCGGTAACGGCGTCGGCATATTTGGCGCGAATAACTGGCGCTGAAATCCCTCGGTAAAACCGTCGGTGATATCTGCAACGGAATATCCGTCGGAAATCCGTTGGTGTTTAGTGAGGGATGACTGTCCGTCGGTAAATCCGTCAGTAAAACGCGTTTTTTTTGTATTGCAGATACTTATGATTATGAATGTTTTGTCTTTCAGTGTTTTGAATTGGAATGCAATTTTGTTGATCAGGTGGCGTTGAAGCATCCGTGAAATGGGTCGTAGGAGTAAGGTTGTCAAATCCCAAATTAAAATGGTATCGGATTTGTATGCATGTGCATGCCGTATTATCTTCTACTAAATGGATAATATAAAATCAATTTTAAAATATAAATTAAGAATCATTTTCGATTCTTAGATTGTTGGAAAATTTGTGATGAATTCATCACATAATTTGTTGAATGATTTCGTGGTCTTGAATTGATAGATAGTTTTCTACAAGAAATATTAGGTAGGATCTAAATTAAATTAGGATGGGGAGTTAGGTTGCCTTACATTTTAATATTATCATTCCATATTTTTCATATCAATATATCATTTTACTAATGTACGCATATGTTGATTAAATGAAAATATTTTCAAACTAATAGTATATATATATACCATTAATTTGAAAATATTTTCATTTAATTTCATATATTATATCATATATATGATATATATATATTTACATTGCAGCACGAGAAAACAATTCCGTACTCAGATTTTACATGTTCAATTGAAACAACAAGCTAAGATATTTTATTTCACATCACACTAATTAGTAAACCCGAACGTATGTATGTGAAAAAAAATCCAGAATGATTAAATCTAGATGTTGATTTCGTGAAGTTCATGTGGTCCAATGGTAAAATTACAGGGATCCGAAAAAGTAAGTAATGCATGTGAAAGAGTACGTTCACAAGTTGGATTATAGTTAAACAGCTTATTTCATCATAACAAATGCTTAAAGATTCTTTCGTATTTGTATTCAAGACTGGGATCATATGCTAGCTCAACACACACTCTCTCTCTCCCTCCCTCTCATTCTTCTTATTCTTTGTAAAGCATGAGGTTGGAGTGGATTCCATCTATTAGATTTGAGTTTTAATTGGGTTGAAAATTCATTAGATACAAGATATATATACATGCATTATATTATCAATGAGCTGCATCTGGTGTTCTCAAATAAAAAGCATCTGGTGTTCTCAAATAAAAAGGTGAGGGAATGTAGATTACCAAAAAAGAAGTAATTCTTTAATTATGTATAGGTTGATAATGTATGGAGGTAATTTTTTTGGCACTTCTCACTATTCTCACGTACTGTGCTTCATCCAAAATATTCAACTATTAACGAAAAGGAAAATTGTTTATATTTTATGTTACTTTCTGAATATATGACGATGTGCGATTTACTGTATATATCATGTAACGCCCATATTATAATTACTATAGGCCTTTCTGAAAAGCAAAGTAATATATTATGCGAGTACATAGAATTTGGATCAAATTTAAAACTTTTGGTCCCGTACCGACATGCTCACACTAGATTATTAACTGTAATTGGTGGATAATTCTATTCACAATATATCCATTATTGTTTCTCTATAACTATATGACCTAATATTTAACCAAAATACTAATATTACTCTAATATAGAGGCGTATAGCTACTACGCTTGCAAGAGCTGTCTACGTGTTGTACGAATGTAACGAATGTTGATCCAATAAACAGACCTATGTGATTAAAAAGAAATAATCAGGCTTGTATACTAATGATGTCGTTGACTGATTTAATTAGATGAAAAACTAAAATTAATACCAAGAAAACCCGCGCTTCAAAGTTATAAATGGCAATGAATGCTATACACCGGCAAAATAGTTGCGGACAACTGCCACTACTAAGCCAATATCCACTAGTAATAAGTTATGAATGCAACTAGTGAAAATGGAACAGAACCTTATTTCGGAAATCTTACCACAACTGCAGACGTGCACCTAATCTGTCTGAACAAGGAAACTAATGATCTTAATACAGACAACGCATCTCTCATCAAATAAAGGCTATAAAGGATTTTAAGAGTCTTAAACCGCACCGCTCCCTCCCCTACCCCTACCCCAAGTAAGAAAAAAACAATGGCAAAATTTTGCAAGTAGAGACAAAAAGCACTTAAGCCAAACGCTATATACAACAGGGTCAGTATACATACATATTACACTTTACAACACTATTATTGAGAGTATGTGACAAATATTTTAAATTAATATATATATTATAAAAACATAAGGTACAAATTCCTCGCAAAATTCTACAACTCTTTTCTGTAGATTTATACCATGCACCATCCAAGACAGGGCCACATGTAGAGCACACACCAAGATAATATTGCCCAGAGCGGAAGGTCAGTTCTACCCTTCATCATACTCTCCCTATTCTGCCCCTCATCTTCTGCCCAATTTACATGACCACACATGCATTTGGATTCTCATCGCTAAACATCTGTGTGGGAGCATTCATCTGATCTTGCACATACCTCTGCTGCTGGTAGTTTTGCTGCGGGTAATAATAGTACATCTCGTTCTTCCTCAGCTCCATTTTCAGATCCTCCTCCACCACCTCTTCCTCCGCCTTCGCCGCCGCCTCGCCGCCGCCGATTTCCTTGTTTTCTTTACAGTCCTCCTCCGCTTTCTTAGCGTCGGATTTTTCGCCGTCCTCGGCTTTCTTCTCTTCCTTCGACTTCTCCTCCTCTTTCTTCTCCGGCTCAACCTTGACAATCGCCGCGTGCTTGCCGGTTTTCTTGTACACGTAATCGGCGAGAGCTTTTGGCTCCACCACTCCTTTCACGGTTACCTGTGAGCTCGCGAGGTTTGCCTCTGCGCTTTCTATCCCTACACACGCAATTTGTTTGTTGGATTAAATTAATTTCAAGTTGCTGTGTGTTTAGATTGCCCTAGATTCTCTTTCAAATTAATTGAAAATTTGAATTGACTGACCCTCGGACTAAAAGGAATTTCAAACGGAATCTGGAGGGGTTGAAATATAATACTCCAAATATAAGGAATGTACAGATCGATTGTCACCGGTTAAGAATATAGAATTGTTTTAAACAAAATTTAGTACTGCAAAGGAGAGTAATAGAAGAAAACACAATTGTCTTTTGCAAATACAGATGAAAAGGGCAATCAATGGCGTAAAGAGAGAGAGAGAGACACCACGCACTCACCTTTCATTCTGAGAATGCGCTTTCGGATTTCTTGTGCACACGCATCGCAATGCATGTAAACTCCCAACACCACTGTAATCACACAAGGCTGCCAGCAACATTGAAAGCAACGCTCAATTACATGAATCTTAGCACCCAACAAACTTAAAAATCAATTTGAAATGAATAAAATATACCTCCTCTTTTTTCTCCTCCGCTTTGACCTCCTCCTTCTCCGGTGACTTCTGCGGCTCCTCAGGCGGCGCCGGCGACTTAGGGATTGGCGAGATGAGCTCAACTTGGCGGTGGCTCTTCCGCTGCACCCTCTCGAAAACCTTCATCGGATCTGTTTTCTCGCCTTTCACCACCACCTTACTCGTTCTGCAATCGGTTATCACATTCTCAACTCCTGAAAAGAAAAAAACGAATTAAAAAAAATATTTATATATCAAATCACAAGGAAAAATTTAACATTTTTTCATGCAGCAGCCTTTAAATCAATGAATTCTATTCAAATTGATACCTTCAAATCCTTTGAGACACCTGCGGACTTTTCTCGCGCAGCCCTCACAGTGCATGAACACCTTCAAAACGATTTCCTGAGGCGCCGGCGGCTCCGCCTTCGCCTCATCCTCGTTCTTCCCATCCTCCGCCGCCTTCGGAGCTTCTTCTTTCTTCTTCTCCTCCTCCGCCGCCGTCTTCTTCCCTTCCTCCGGCTTCTTTTCCTCTGACGGCTTTTCCTGCACCAAATTAACAAACATATAAACAAGCAACAAACCAGTGAAAAAAACAAATATCGTGGATATATATATATATATATATATATATATATATATATACAGAGAGAGAGAGAGACCTCGCCCATTGGTTTTAGGTTTTCTCCTTGTACGAGTAGCGATGAATTTGTGAAGATAGAGAGAGACACCTCAAGTGCGTGTAAATTACACACAGAAAGAAAGCATTCAAGTTGTTTGAGTTTATCAGATCTAGAGGCGGGCAGGGCAGTGAAGGTGAATAGGGGGGTGTCATCACCAACACTGACGTGGCTGTTATATAGTACGTGGCACGTGCACTGCGAAGGGGCACTTGCGCTGGAAACTATTTGCCTGCAAACGGCGTCGTTGCGGGTTACGTTTTTGTGTGCGTTATTATTTTGAAGTAGCCATTTTTGGCAGCCGGTGCAGATACCTTTTCTCCTTCAGTTATCTAGTACCTAGTTTCTACAGTGGAAATTCGGATATTGTTTCTGAATTTTGACCTACTGTTTTCAATGTCGTGAATATATTGAAAAACTGGTTTTGACGGGGAACAAATTATTGAATTTAAGATTTTTATAATAAAATTTTATATGAGATTTGGACTTGGAATGGTTAATTTGGCCTCCAATTAAATGAGATTTTCATTTTAGGTTGTATGATTAACATATGCATTATGCAAAAAAAGGTAAGTGCTTTAATGGATAGTGTTGACACATTTGGGAAATCTGAATTAATGATATTGAAATCTGTATTGCTGGAGAACAAAGTATGTGATGATTAGTGTGATCTGACATGGAAAAACTGGTGTATAATTACTGCAATTCGATATAGTAAATCTCAATGATATCTCAAAGAAAATAGTGGCGTCTTAATGCTGTAAGTGATGTAAATATTAATACTAATACTTGCAAAGCAAAACATTCACCAAACTCCATAAAATATAATTTTGGAATTAATTGTATCTTTTTTCATATGCAATTTGAATATCTGAGTACTGCTCTTGATGAAGTTAAAATTTAACTTATGCTATATGTCTAGTCTTTGTGTATAATATATGATATTCAGATATTCGAATGACACAATTCGTATCACAAGCTAAAATCTGTAATAGTTTCATTTTGCTGATCCATTTTTGCTGCTTTTAGTCAAAATGGTTGACGCAAATTATTTGAGGAATCCATTCTGTTCATTTAAACTTGCTGAAATTTTAATTAGGCATGCGGTGGCTTAATTAGTGGACGACGGTCTCATATGTATACATACAAAACCAGAGAAGGTTGTGTACACTTCCAAGTTTCAACAGTTAATTTGGATACAATTAATTAATATTCAAGGAAATATCAATATATTTTGCATAATCTCTTGAATTACGAGGAAAGAGAAAATATAGTGGCAATTGGCAAACTACAATAAATGGAATTCGATTCTGACAACTTTCTCCAACCCACGTTGGTTGAAAACTATGTTCATTTACCTTAGAATCCATATATATATATATATATATATATATATATATATATATTTACTAGCCCCATTCGTATTGCACTGTTCAATTCAATTTATGCATTGTATGATATTTAGTCCAACGGATAAAAGAATAAAACATTAATTGAATGAACACGTAAGATTCTGTATTTTGCAATTCCACCAACAATTGAAATTTGAAGTCATTATTAGAAGCATCACAATTGAAAGAGTAGCAAATGAGAAAGCTGCTGGGTCTTGAGGAAACATATTATAAAGCGTCCATTTAATGGAAAAAACTTGGTGGGTTCCTGGATATATATATGTTTAGATAATACTCTTTTATATATTGTTTTACTAGTATATAGATAGAGAGATATATATATATTGCTTATTTATAATATAAGAGCACGTAGGCTATACTGTAAACTAGTATCGCATCTATCATCGCTTCGCTAACTTAAAGTATGATAAATAAATTAAAAAGTGCAGTCACCACTCACCATGTTTAAATAAGTGCAGCTGAACCATATAATAAATTTTATAAAGCAATGGAAGTTGAATCTGCATTTATATCGGACATTTTTGTTGGGCGTCACTCTCTCGACAACCTACCACAGTAGCCAGTAGGCAGTAGATGGGCCATGAATCAGTGTTCTTTGGAGGAAATTACACTATTCATTTAATATGTTTTTATTTACGTAGGAGACCTCAATTATTATGACAATGGTTTCTCAGTTTTGGAATTACCCATATCTACTGGAAGATTTTCATTTCCTTTTTTATTTTTTGTTTTGAGTTATTTATTTATTTGTGCAGGTATATTAATTATACTCCTTTTCAGTTGGGAGATATGGGCAATGAAAATTAAATCATAGACAGCAAACCACAGTTTTTGGACCCTCAAACTTATAATTTTAGTTCACCAAGATCTTAACAATTTTGTGTCTTAAACCTTTTTTTTTGTTCTTGAGTTGGGCAATAGGAGAATTGAGATTTGGATTTCAATGAAGAGGAATATCACTAAACCACAATATTTTGTCTAACCCCACTCTGCATTGAACTTTTTTCCTTTCCTTTTTTCCCCCTTCTATCAAGCCCTTAATCTTCTATGTAAAATCAAGCTCATCTTTGTATTATCAAGCACTCCAAAAGGTAGTCGATTGGTGCAATAATGAAAGGTAGCTAAATTTAATAGAGAGTGCTTATTAGTTGAAACAAAACAAGTCCAAATTCAGGGACTTAATTAAACAGAATTTGAAAGTCTAATTAAGAGCTTAAGAATTGAAACACTTACATTTTATACTAATTGCTTACAAGTTTATTTTGTGGGGTTTTGTAATAAGAATCTATATCCTTAATTAAGATACATGCAATGGATGCACGGTGCATTCATCCTAATGAAATTCAAATAACAATTAATAAATTCTAATTATGGATTAATAACTTTTAATGAGAATTAGTGAAATTCTAATTGGATTTATAATTAGCTTGATATACACTTACAATTTTTTATTTCTTTCTATCCTTAATACTGTAGTGAGAAAAAACATCAGTTAACTATTTCAATAAGAAAATAGAAACTTAAATAAAATTCAATATGACATGGTAGCTTATCTAATAAACTTCTGACATGAGAAAGTAGTTTGACAAATCATATTCCAAATATGTCTGGACAATGAAAGTTTAATTTCTTCACGCAAAACAACTCATCATGATTTTTCTTTTGAAAATAGCCTGACATGGGATGAGACTTTAATGTTATTGTCACATTATTTATTATATAATGAGAATTGGATTATTTTTTTTGAAAATTAGAATCGTAAATGAGCACTTAAAATCAACGAGCAAATCCTTAAAATTAACGAGTAGAAGATAAACGAATAAATTTAAAATGTTGTTCTTAATTATTCAAACTCAGGTGCTGCATTCATCACGTAAAATATATTCAACCTAAATCTTTGTGATCAAAGAGCTGCAAATAATTACTCCCTACGTCCACCAAAAATAGTCTCATTTTTCCATTTTGGTCCGTCCACCAAAAGTAGTCCCATCATTTATGGAAACTTTCTCACAATACAATACCCCTAAAAATCAATTTATTTACAACTTATACCACTAGGACCCACCACTTTTTATCTCTCCAACCACTTTTTCTTCATCTCTCTCATACTTTATCAACTACTTTTTCTCTCTCCAATCACTTTTTCTCCCTATCTCTCTTACTTTATCAATTTTGCATTAAAACCCGTGTCGTCCACCAATGGGACTGTAATTGGTGGACGGAGGGAGTATTTTTTTGAAAAAATTATATACCTTACTTTTAAATCTATCAACTCTAATAATTAATTTTTATTAATAAAAGTAATAATAAATTCTAAAAAATAATTATATGGCCTAATTAAGTAATCAGGTATAAATCATTGATAAGTATAAAATTCAACTAAACATTTTTTGAAATTAAAGAAAAAATATATATGAAAAAATGAAAATAATATATGAGTGAGATACAAAAAGTGGACCATTGAATCTAAAGTTCTTTTTTTATACCTCGACATCGTTTCATTGACAAGAAGATGTCATTTCAATAGTAAATGCCGAACAAATTTCCGATTACGTCGTAATCACAACAAAATTGTGTTAAAAAAGTTACGAATTCAGGTAATCATGGTGTTATTTCCGACAATCAACCATTCTTCTCGAAACCACGAAATCAACGGCCTTATAAACGTACCTTCTGGCCACATTCTCCAACCGTGCCCCAACCCACAAGCAACCAACACAATACACACACTCTTAACTACTCATTCACCTCTCTCACTTTCTCTCTCACACACACACACAAACCAATGTCTTTCCCTCCAAATCTCGGCTTCACAAACTCCTTCATAATCGACTCAAGCTGCTCCATCTTCCAAGAGTTCCCATCACTCCTCCCACACCTCGATCACATCTGCTCCCCATTTTCCAAGCACAATATGAACGGCTATTCAAGAATCAAGAAATCCTCATCAAACACTAGATCCAAATCCCTCGACTTCGCCGACCTCTCTCTCACTCGAACCCCTCCCGATCTCACCAAATTCAACCCCACCCCCGCCGCCGCCGCCGCCGCCGCCGCGAAGCTCAAGGCGGCCTCAATCCCTGAGCACGGCGAGGCGGGGGAGGCCTTCGGGGTCCTCCTCGGCCGGGACTCAGACCGGGCCGATGAGGCCATCGTGAAGAGGTCGGTCTCCATCCGGAGATCAGCCTCCGTCACCGACGGCTACTCGAGAATCCATCACCAGTCCTCGGAAGATGGCGGGAAATGCGGGGATGATCGGTTTGGCCTTAACGCATCGAGTGCGAAGAAGAAAGGTAAGATCTTTCGCGTTTTCAGGCGCTTGCTCGGGCTGTAAATGACCAAGCTACTGCCGTCGCAGTTCAGTTTCTCTGTTACGTTTTCGTGGTTAATAAACATAAGGTGTATATTTATGTTTGTCGCCTACTATACATGATATAAATTTATATTTAAAATGTCGTTTGATACACATAGTATAGTACTCATGGTACGATTGGGGTGGGCTTCAACTCCCCCGAACACAAAATTTCCTGTAAATCGTATAAGCGGATAAAGAGAATCAATAATAGTTCCTTATTAATAGTTTCACATTTGAATTTTTTTTCAAGATACAAGCCTTTTCGAACCAAATCCTATGTTAAATCATTTTGCAACATCTCCTATTATAGATAATTGACTTGTGTCATTTGTTTTTTAAATTACTATCTATCTCCTTTGAAAATTCATGAAAATGGTGAAGTTTTACATTTGTAGATAATAATCATCGATTTCTATTAACTAAATTAGATGGTGACAAGAGGCAATTATTTCATGGAATTATGTCAAGAATTAATCACATATCTACACCTACTCATGTACAATAATCCCACTTATTCCACAAGTACCACTTACTCTAACCTAGTAAAAAACAAACCATCTATATCTAAACAAAAAAGACATCACTCAAAATTCCCACAAATTGTCTAAACAAAACACACTTAGCTGCTCTCAGTGAAGTCCGTATCGATGACATCTCCATCTCCGTCTGACTTTCCAGTCGAAGTAGGCCCCTCCGACAGGCCGCCAGTTGCAGGCTCGCCACCGGCGGCCGCTGCTCTTCCGGGCTGACTGTACAAAGATTGGCCTAGCTCCATCAATTCTTGGTTGAGTTTATTCACTAGAAACGGAATCTTTTAGTTCTGTCAGTTTAGATTCCACCTTCTCTTTCAACTGCTTCTCCGTCTGATACACCATAGATTCCGCTTGGTTCTTGGTGTCGATGGCTCCCGTCTCTCTTTATCTTCCTTGGCGTATCTTTCTGCGTCTTTCACCATCAGATCAACCTGAAAAAGTTCAGATATTACACAAACGGATCACAGAAATAACTAAATTAGTTGAACTCACACTTTCATATCTTCCCTAGTGTTTTCTAAGTTGAGTGCGCGATTGTGACTGACTTGATTTGATATCTATGTTTAGGAAAAGTTGGAAAAAGAAATAGTGAATACCAATTGACAATAAGTCATAGTGACCCATAAAAATAGCCCAATACTAAAGAATCATCTTAGTTGGGTTCGAGGCCAAGTTCCAAATATAATCCTTGAAATTCAAATGCGAGGGCAATTCCACATGTGGACATGGCAAATGAAGAAACATTGAATTTTGTCGTGAATTTTGAACATAATTCATGGCAAATTAGTGAGCATACGATGTTAAATTTTTCGGATATCAAATTAGATGTGATGATGATGATGATGATGATGATGATGATGATATGGTCACAATGGACTACTTAGTGAACATACGTTTTAGAGAGAGGTTGTCCTAGCATTCTTCTTGAGAGATACATATGATGTTAAATTTTTGGGATTACAATGCTTCATCAAATCCTTGGTTCTTGAGAGAGAGAGAGAGAGAGAGAGAGAGAGGTGATGGCACATTTGCATCACAAAGAAGAAGAATCAATAGAGGGCTCGTGCATTGCTGCAGTTCATCAACATCGATACCAACATCACCGGAAGCAAATCTTTTTGATGACAAGAAGCTCGACTCAGAGAATAAACGAGGGGAATAGAATGCAATTCACATCAAGATCTCAAGAGCACCGCGTGAACTCGCCTACGAGAAGCTCGGCTCAACAATAAACGAGCACCATGTGAATTCGGCCTATGAGAAGCTCGGTTCAACAATAAATGAGGACGATTTCCGTTATCTTGTTCGAGAGGCGAACTGGCAAGCGAGAAGAATGTTTGAGAAACAGGAAGAAATGAGAGAAGTAGCAAATGTTCAAGCCGAGGAAATTAATATCAGAGCTAATTCACTTACGAATTTTATTTCATTTTTACAGGTTGAGGAAAGGGAACAAACAGTTAGGAACCTATCTCTTAACGATCTGCGGAGGCTGAAGTGCTTGCAGGGCTGATGTACCGGCTGAGAAACTCGCCTCCAGACAGTGAGACAGGTAAAGACCGAGGGATGTTATCCCAACGTGGGCACCTCCGTGAGCAACTATTTTAACGTCAAAATATTTCCAAAGATTAAAAATTGATAGTTCGTGTGGCATCTACGACAGCATGTGTATCAGATTGGTGCCCAAATTAGGTGTATAGTTAATCGTTGCATGCAATTAATACCCGATAAACAGGTATGCATGTTTGGTAGCAGAGCGGAGGGATGAACTCAAAGCTTCAAAGAAAGAGCTCGTGAGAGTAGTCGACGTCACAGTTCTAAGGGAAGATTCTGTCCTCGAGCATCTCCTAGGGCAAAAGAGTACATTTACGTGTCAGGGATCGCGGTTCTAAACAAATTCAGGTTCGAATCCAAGCAACGGCCCTAAACTTCATCAAACACTAGTATACACTAACAAAAACCAGCTACCATTTTCTGTTGCAGGAGGCAGAAGGTGGCCACGGCGTTGCTAAACGCCTGCAACGCAATCTCTGCTAGTTGGGGCTTCGACTATCTTGTCCTCAGAGCCTACAAGGACGACCACGTGGCAAGAAAACTGTACTCGAACGCAGGCTACACAGTCATCTCACAAGACCCTCCGTGGACGACTAGCTGGATCCGGAGGAGACGCGTTCTCATTATTAAACAGATAGGGGATATTGTGTGACATTTTGCCCATGGAAATCAAACATAGCAACATGTAAGAAATTCAAATCAAATCAATGATATGCACATCTTTGTAAATGCTAATTTTGTTCCAAATCAATGTTTTATTTTTTCATTGACATGGCAACAAGTCTAATATGATATACAGAGCAAAAAAAGAATCCACATTGCATCAACAACGCTGTATAGGCTTTAAGGAATGAAGCAGCAAACGCGTTAAATCAGAAAACAGCTTCCAAAATACTAACAGCTAAGTAGAGAGATAGTTACAAGGAGGCATGCTGCTAGCTTGCTTTGATCTATAACCGGACAGGAGAAATGGATTAGGTCATGAACGTGATGGAACCTGGCAAAATGCACCCTAAGATGATGCTATGATCTTGTCTCGTGCTACCTCTTCAGCACTATTCTTCGTCTGATGATAACTGCACGACAGGATAACTAGCTACCTGTGTCAGTCATAATAGTATATCAAACCACTTCCTTCAAAATTCCTTAAAGAAAGACGTACATTTGGCATTTCAAGAATCAAAAGCTCTGCAGCGGGCGAGCTCTTCAACAGAAACTGCATGAAATGTGTTGGGATAGAGATATGTCCAGCATCTCTCTTAGATTTGGCCTTCGAAGCCTCGCGTGGGACTTTCTTGACCTTGAAATGAAATAGGCGTCAAAATCATTGCAAACACGAAGAAAAAGATCCAAGGAAACGTCCCAAAATCAGCGTAGGACACTCTCACACAGAAACTTCAAGACAGACTGCAGTTTTTCCTCATCAAGTAACATACTTGCAAAGAAAAAAGATTTACACACAACATTAAACAGAGAGATTCAAGCTATTAAAACATGTAATTCAAAAGGAGCAAATAAAAAAGTTAAATGACAAGCATAATAATACCTTAAAACCATCAAAGACCAAAACATCATTAGCTGTCTTATCCAGCAAACGGCTAACAGTCTCGACAGGAAAAGTCTTCTCCCTAAACTTATTCTCCGCTGTGAACCTTATGATCCTCAAATTCTTGAAAACAGGAAACCTGTGAAAATGGCGGCAGTCGCGGCACAAAACCTAACCAAGCAAAGCCACAAAACAGCATAAGATCTCATAATCAAAAGATTCATCCCATCCTAGTAAAAAAAAATGCAATACCTCAATCGTCCTCAACGACAAAGAAATGGCTCTCACGCCACTGCACACATAGTCAAGCATATTCAACAAACAATCTGCAACCCTCATCTTCCTCTCCTCGCCATGGAGCATCACACAAGCCATGGGGAAAGACAGCTCGAAGCACACCCTCTCCACACAAGGCAACGCCTCCCCGAAATTCAGCACAACAAGAGGGCCTCGGAACTTCAAGAAACTGAGCCTAGGCGCATTCACATAGATTTCGTGCTCATCGAAGCACCTCCACGGGCTCCTCCACTGACTGATCTCCAAATGCTTGAGATTCAAACAGTTCACATTCAAACATTTGAGGTTATCAGTCGGCTTAATACAGCATTTCGTCAGAACTAAAGATTCAAGACTTGGACACCCCAAAAACAGCCCCACGTTGTAGTTTTTATCCGAGAATTCGTAATTCTTGAGGGTTAAATTCTTCAAATTAGGCAAAGAAAGTGCCCTAGGCAGCTCAATTCCATTCACGGTGGCGTTGTGCAAACTCAGGCTAACCAACGAGGGCAGATCAAGCAAGACTCTAGGCAATGCGAGGGGCTTCCGATTGAAAATACCTCTCAATTTGAGATGCTGCACCTTGTGCTCAACAGCGTAGAGCAGGCAATTGTGCACGAACTCCGGACTCGCGTGCCGGTACAAAGAGAGGCGGAATTTGGACAAATTGATGTGCTCTCTCATCTGGAAAATGTAATTGACGTACGATTCGAAGACGGGATTGCATCCTTCCTTGTCGTGGGCGCGGAAGCGATGGTAGCTACAGAAGATTCTTTCGTTGCCGTATTTGGAGAGGCGGAAATCGAGGCAGGGGGAGAGAGTCCATAGGTTTCTGTAGCGATTTGAGAGGACGGAGGTGCGGACAACCGAATCGAAGTCGAGGAAGGAGAAGATGTGTGTGAGGATGCAGTCCGGGAGGCTGCTGAGGCGATCGCTGTAGGGTTTGGTGGTGATCGTTTCTTCGATTTTTCGCGATTTCTTGCGCTTGGGCTCCATGGCGGAAGTGATCAAGGTGGAATCGGTGACGAAATTTGGAAAATTTAAGGAATCTATGGATTTGGAGGGTTTATGGAATTGGGGATTCTTTAATGGGGTGAAGAAATGAGGGTTTTGTGATCGTAGAGAGAGAATTTAGAGTTATGGTTTTTGCCGAAGAAGAGAGTGATTTTGCAGAGTTGACAGATTTTTAGAAAATTTTGTATAGAGAATGAGAGGGGAGAACAGGAAGCCCACTCCCCCCCCCCCACCCCACCCCCCCCAAACACCCTTAGTTTCGATTTTTTCACATATATTAAATTGGAGTAATTACATTTTATGGTCCATCTAAAACTAATTGTACTTTATGTTTGGTATTGGTTTGAGTTTAAAAAATAGTTCTATTTTGAAATAATTAGAATATTTTATTTAAAAAATTTAAAAATGGCATGTGAGCGAATATTCGATAATCAAAATATGGTGTGGTTTTTTTGTTTACGTTTCTCCTCTTATCTTCTACTTCATAACTGATGATATGATAAGAGAAGAAAAAAATGAGAAAAGTAAACGAACAAGTATGCAATGTTGGGGTATAATGAATCGAGTCCCGTGTTGTTTTTGGAATTTTTGGTGAAAGACAAGAATTTTATATGTATTTTTGAAAGTAGAATTGTTTTTAGACTATGATCAGAGGTTCGGGTCATAAAGTGTAACTAAACTTATTAGATTTTATTTTGGAGAAATGAATTAGGTAAATGTATTTTATGTTTCACATTTATATAATTATTAATGTTTGTAAATGAATTGAGTTGAGAGTTTCAAAAGAATCTAAAAAACCATTCTTTAGAATTTGTCAAGTCAACCTCGATTGTAATATTTAATTGTTATTTTGGTCGGTGGGTCAGTCAAAATTATGTGATTCGATTATGTTTAAATAATACTTCATCCGTACACCAAAAATAATCTCATTGGTGGACGATACGGATTTTAATACACAATTAGTAAAGTAAGAGAGATAAGTAGAAAAAGTGATTGCAGAGAGAAAACGTAGTTGATAAAGTAGGAGAGAAGGAAAGAAAAAGTAATTAGATAAATAAAAAGTGATGGATCCTAATGGTATAAGTTATAAATAAATTGATGTTTAGAGATATTGTATTGTGAGAAATTTTTCATAAATAGAATGAAACTATTTTTGATGGATGTACCAAAATAAAGAAAAATGAGCCTATCTTTCGTAGACTGAGGGAATAAATTAACAATCATTCAAGTGTTAAGTGTATACTTGTTTACCTAACACACACAAAAGAAAAAAAAAAACTATATATTATAGTAGAATGTATGGTTAATTAGTTTTTTGAATTCGAAAATTGAGTTCAATAGCCGAAAGTACCTTTTTTTTTTTTTGCAAATTATAAAATTGACAATTTTGGAAAGAAATGGGCGAAATGCAAACTAGCTCATAAATATGCCATTTTCAAATATTTACCTTATGTGGATGAGTAGAACTCATTGAGTCAAGCTCGCGCTAGTGCTAGACATGTTTAATTCTACAAAGTCATTTATGAAACTAACTCGACCACTCACGAGCTTAACAATTTCAAGCCAACCCAAGCTCAAGCTCAAGCTTCAGCTTCGGTATAGAAACTAAACGAATTGAGCTTGAGCTTGCCTCGGTTCACCTCCGCATAATACTCAATTTCCAATTTCTATTAAGAACTGAAATAAAATGTCACTTCCAAAATTCCTCTGTTTCTTAGGTTCTAATCTATATTTGTAATTCTTGATAATCTTATCTTAAATAGTTAGTTACTGTCTTTAGCCAACTTTCTATACATAAGCTCAAAAACCATCTTCTCCATTTAGACCAAAATGCACGCTTTCAACACGAACGAAATCACGTAAGGAGTTACTCTGTTCTTGCACGCTTCGACTGGGCTTCCCTCATCCAATCCACGCATTCTTCTGTAGATCCAGAGGGATGTGCAAGCTGCCACTGGAGCAGTTTTTGTTGCTGTCGACAAGGGAACATGAAAAAAGATTCATTAGCTTGCATTATACCACGCAAGGAATTGGATCGAATAAAAACAAATTTTAAACTATAAATTAGGAACCATATTCAGCCCTAAAGATCGTGAAAATCATCTTCAGTAATGGATTCACCACTTTGCCGAATGAATATGTGGTCATGGGTTCGATATCTTATAAGGGGCGAAAACTCCATTTCTTGAATTCATAATTTTTTTATAGTGAATTCATCATGTTTCAGAGTTTGTAGTTTATACTGAGTTAACATATCCAAAAACATAGGCACAAAGGCGTTTTACCCATTCTCTAACGATAGGCCCTCCCGATTTTATCTGCAATATATCCATGATTCGTTTACCATCCACTAGTGGCTTCAGTTCCCAAATTTTGTCGAGTCCTGCATCCACAGATGCGGAAATTTCAGAATATCTAACTACGCAAGGAGAAAATAGTTTAGAAGAAAAGAATTTACCCATATCCAGAATTGCATTCTCTACCCTGCTATATAGCACTCTTCTCTCATTCAATTCTGCATCCTCTCTCGATGAATTTTCACTCAAACCAATATCTTGGGGGTGTAAGAGCAACGAAAGCACCAGCGAAGGTTGCCAAAATTCCTTGATCTTGCGAAGTAGCAACCCTGTGCATCATAAATTTGATCGTGTGATTGAAATCGCATAAGTAGACGTTTATCCCTCCATTTCGATTATTTCAAACACATGTAATGCGAATAAATTTAGAGAATGACAAAAAATGAGGCTTGAGAATGAGAGAGAATCTCACCAGTCAATATTCTGCGCTTTGATGTGAGCGGAACGTCGATAGTTACTCTTTTCTGGTCAACTTCAAGAGCTTGTAAACTCTCATCAGATATGATCAAAGGGATCAAGGACGAGAAATTTTCTGCAGCAACATGCATGCTCAAAACCTGCATCGAGATGATTGCTATTCACGAAATGGAAAATCTTGAAATGATTCAAAACAGTTAGAGAAAACAACACCATACCGTTTCCGCATCACTAGCCTTCAGCTTGAGAGAATTGCGAAAAATGTAGCTAACAACGGGAATCTGTTTAAAATACAAAAAATCATTAGAATACGGTGCCAGACCCAATTAAGAAATGAGTTATACACGTACGAGTTAACTTATTTTTACCTTCTTCCCTTTCTTTTCCTTGTAAACGGCATTTCTCAGTGGCAGAAGCAATGCAGCATATAAGCAGAGCCGCAATTGGTTGCCCTAAAACATAAAAAAGAAATCAAATACGTAAGGGAAAAACGATTAATTGTTTGAATATTATCCCTCGCTTCGCAGAAGCTTAGCAGTTCGAACAGAATTAAACAATAATGTAAATTCATCTTCGTGTAAATTGAATACTCACGGTGATCGAAGGGGGCCCTATTAACTGCAAAAGCCTCCACGCAGAATCCATGTAAGCAACACAAAGCCTAGTCACGTGGCATAAACCAATAAATACGAGGGATAAAGAGGGGGCTGATATTCAGTGTCCCACTATTGGTATCCCATTTACCATGTCCCACCACAAAATTAATAATTTTAATAATATTATAATATAATAAAACATAATTGATATTTATTTGACAAAAATTGGAATTTAAAAAGATTATATACAGTATTTTTTAATTTATCAATCCTAATAATCAATTTTTATGTAAGAAAAGTGACATTAAATTCTTAAAAATAAATTTTACCCTAATTAGATACAATAAATCATTGATAATAAATACAAAATTCAACTAAACAAAATTGAAACTAAAGAAAAAAAATAAAAAATATATGAAAAAATGAAAGTTGTATAGGAGTGGGACACAAAATGTGGACCTCTTACAAGGCTATAATTAAGGAGGTTACCTCTCGCATCCTTTTGGAGGCGGAGGCTCCACTTTAAGCGGAAGACTAAATACAGCACAAAACAGCTGCAACTCGGAAATATAGGCCATCGCCTTCACAGGTTCGTTGCCAGACATCATGAGATCAATCTGTGTAATGCGAAAGATAAGAGAGACGATAATGGAGCTTCTTTAGTTCTGATAAGCATTATAAGATGCATGTTAAAGTATACCTCATGACCGACTCGCTCTCTGCTAATTTTGCCGGCAATGGCAGCTATGACATCATCGTCTGCAGCAGCTTTCTTCAGTTCTTCATCGAGCAAGAATCCAAACCGTGCACCTAAAATCAGGGCAAACCCTAACATATTAAGTGCTGATTGTGTAAGAAAGAATAGACGAGCAGAAGTTTTCTGTGGCCTACCAAACCGTATAGCTCGGAGAACTCGTAGGGGATCATCTAAAAACGTCTGCTTTGGAGGCAACGGGGTTACTATCTTCCCAGATTTCAAGTCTATGATGCCTACAAACGGTTAATGAAAGAAACACTAAATCAAAGAGACATCAGTGGTAGCAGTCATAGTAACAATATCAAGTCAGAATCTCTCCATCCCAATAAATGTGGCTCAAAAATTTTGGGCACACATATTAAGAAATTTGTGTTTTGCATGTAAAATAGTATGGTCCACTAGATTTAAGTAACTTTTTGTGTGTAAAATGTTTCCTTTTTTAGAATGAGCCATTTTTAGTGGGACAGACCAGAAAGGGCAAATATAAACTTGTATTACCTCTCCCTGTAAAATCTTCAACCGAACTTGTATTAATGTTGTAGAACAAGCTGTTAAATAGCAAGTCAAAAAACCAGAAAAAAAATCAAGAAGGAAACCTATACAGATACCATACAAATACATACGAGATGCAATCGAAATGGAAGTGTTTGGACAAGTACCTATTGATCGTTAAATCCCTCCGATAAGCATCCTCTTCAGCAGTGCCAAACCTCTGTAAGAACAATATTTACTTACAAACTTCATCTTTGATACTACACTAAACACCTCCCTAGTTTTCGGATAAAGCGCGTACCATTGTCGGGATACGGCTATTCTCACTGTAGTCTTCAGCTCTCAAGTTGACAAAGTCAATCCAGACATCAAAAAGACGCATCCTTGCTGTTTCCAAATGTTTCGACTGATCAGGATTGCTGCGAATTATTGTGGAAAACAACATTAGGCTCACTTGCGCAATACCAAACTTTTTCTTGTGGGGGTTTCAATGGGAAGGAAAAAGAAAACGACAAGTTATAGAACATCTCATTCGCCTTTTAGTTTCTTATTAACTGATTAAGGTGCCTTTACTTTGTGAGATGAATCAAATCGACAAAACATACGATTAAGTGTTTGAAGGATCAAATGATCAAACAAGTTCAATATTAATCAACCAATCAAAGCAAATAGCAGATTAGCCTATATTATTTCTACCCATCACATTCATTCAAAGTAAACACCCCGTTTATATACAGAATCGAAATTAAGCGAATGCTGGAATAACTCAGCCAGGTGAAAGCAGAGAAATTTACCATTGAATCACGCCAATTCCATGAGTCTCTTCGCCTTCAGACAACAAATACTCGTTCACTTTTTCACAAAATTCACGCCCCAGCATATCGTCCAATGCAATATCAATATCATAGCAATCTTTCCCCAAGAGCTGCAGCATCACAATAAAAGAGAGCACATCATCTAGTTGACTCATTGAAGCATAAAATTATACACAAAGCGAACAAACTACCAAAAGCCCCTTTTTCACATTCCTAATGGAAATTCTCAGAATTGCAGCTGCAATTTCTTTCTCACCGACGATGAATTCATTCATAGAGTAGCTAACAAACGATTACACAAAAACAAATAATCGGTTTATGTTCCGCATATTTCACCAACGCGAAGAAACTGTGACAGTGTTCAATCGTAGTAATAGAAAGAGAAACAAAATTAGGAAAAGAAATAAGTGAATATGAGGAATTTGAGTGATTGAGAGACCTTATCGCGAACCCAGCCGCCGGCGACGCGGAGCTGGGTTTGTAGATTGAAGTGGTGGAGGACCTGCAGGAGACGGTCGAATATCTGCCTCTCCTTCTCCGTCAGATCAATTCGGTCCTTCACGTGAACGGACGGCGGCGATGTGCACATTGTTGCTGCACCCGCGCTTCGCGAGAAGCGAAGAGTAAAGCACAATTGACTAAAACGCAGCTGCCGGAGCTGTGGATTAGGGCTCCGGAGCGGGGAATGGGCGTGGAGAGGTGGGAATTTGAAGGGGTTTAAGGAGAGAGAGAAAAGGGCTGCGGAAGAGGAAGTGAGGAAACGGGGGTTTAGCAGTTTCATCGAATAAATATAAAAAAAGTCTTTTCCTATTCTTCCCCCAAATAAACTAAATCTTCTTCTCTCTCTCTCTCTCTCTCTAAAAAGAATAAATATTCATAAATTTTTCCAGATCTCTAGGATTTGGAATCATAGCTCCATTTTGAAATTTGATCAAATTAACACCCAGTTCATTCGAAATCTGATGTTTTAGGTTAATTTTTGGGATCGTTTGAGGTTGGATAAAAGCGATAAGCAGATTCCAAGGAAGTGCTCAAATTGATTGGATCGAATTGCAGGTGATTTCTCTTTCTCTTTTTCCCAAACATCGTGACTGAATCCCATTAGTGATAATTGAATCATTTGTTGAATTTGATTGATGAGGGAAATAATTGGGGTTTTGTTATGTTGTTTTGTTTTGAAGATCATTGTGCTGCCACCACACGTTTGTGAATTTTCCTCTCAGAGGAAATTGGCAAAGTTTTGAATCTTCTTTGATTTTCTCCTTCTGTATTTGACAAACTGCTAAATGCTGAGATTGTGAAGCAAATTAAGCATCTATTGCTCACAAGATTCAGTTGAACACCAGATTTGGCTTAGCTACTTAAAATTATGCTTATAAAATCGTCAATTTTTTATATAGTCTGTGCAAAATGTTGTTCAAAAGCCTCCGCCATCAAACTGAATTATAAAAAACTAGCTTATGTCGAACTCGAAACTTATAAATTTCTGCGACCATCAATAAATTTTCTGGCTCCGCCCCTGCTTTCACGGCACATATTTAACAAAATTGCACTCTCATTTTGTCTTAGGTTTGAAGAAGCTATGATGGAAGTGGCGAACAAGTTTGTGATTGCATCCATCTGCATGTTTGCAGCTCCTCTTGCGATTCTATATGGATTCAAACACAATTTCTTACCCGGTAAAGCTCCCTTACCTACTACTCGTATCATTGTTACATGCTGCAGTTGTTATAGACTGATAGTTGTGAGAGATTATGGTATCTTTGGTTAGCATTTATCATCTGTTAGACCCCTATTCTTGAAGTTTTGGTTTTGCCCACACATAGTTGTTAATTGTCAAAAATTGATGCCAACAATGTTTGATAGTTACCATTAAGCAGTTGGTTTAACGAGACTTTATTGGTAGAAAATATTTGATTTCAAGTCGTAGAAGGAACTAGTATTTGCGTGTTCTGTATAATTAGGATTTAGGGCTGCGGATGTACAATAAGGAGCAACATTGTGCAACCCCGTTTCTGACATTTTATGGACCCTAGGTAACATAAAAATTAAAGACCCCCTTTCCTTGCATTAAACATTTGAACTTTCGTTTAATTTTCAAATCTCAAAAGGGAAAGACGCTCCTTGATAGATAAAGGAGACAAGAGAGCTTCTAACATTTTTCTTTCAATCAAATCAGATTTGTACAAAGCTCTTCTAGCGGGACCAAACGAGGAGGAGTAAGGCATAAAATGGGCTTTTAATTTTTTTTCACTATAACATTAGTCATTTTTTGGGGGCCCCAGTCCTGAGCCCTAGGCGGACCTTTTGCCTACCCTCAAGGCTAGGCTTGATAGGAGCATGCTGGAACAAAGATGCAAGAATTTGAAACTATGCTTAGGGGTGTGGTATGGGATCAACATAAACTAGGTGTTACTTGTTAGTTAATCATATATTTCAATGCACGTGTTAGTGTTTACTTCATTATTCTCTGTTGAGATTTTGTGAGAACGTCTCACGGGATCAAGTTAGATTACTGTTGTTGAATTAGGCGACCAAACAAGCTCAGAATTGTTCATTTCCATCGTATGTGGTGGATAATCTTATAGTATTATCTTTTATTTATCCAAGCTATCACCAAAAATTACCTCCGAATCCCATCTCGCATCCCAAGTGTGTATCTAACCTAGCGAATGAAAACCGCCTCCTATTTCCTCGCTGCAAATTCTGCAAGAGCCACTCACATGAACATAAAATTTCTTCATTGCATAAAGGAATTTACATGTAGATGTGTTCATCATTTTCATTGTTGTTACTAATGCAATCATCTGCACTGTGCACACAGATTCTACTGAGCTGCCCTCGGAGTCCATGACTCTGTGGAGCGGAATCCTCGCCGTCTTCTCTGTCAACATGGTCATAGCATTCTACGTCTACATGACCCTGAAAGAGCCCTCGGGCAAACCTGAGCCAGATCTTAAGTTCGTTGCAGAGGCGGAGGCCAGCATAAAGCAATCGCAACCAAGTGAAGCATCTGACCGTTCCAAACACAAGTAGCCGGTCTTCATCGGGCTCGGCCGCATAGTTTCTAGAAGCTTCCATGTCAAATTTTGCAGCAGTCTCTTAAGTGTAGAATACTTGACAGTATCAAGAAAAAAGAAAGGCATTTAAGCCATGTTTGTTTTCATATCCATTGGTGATTTTCAGTTTGTTTTCGTCTTTGTTATGTTTTTCTGTCTTGATGGAATTAATTTATGCAAAATTTCGGTCCATGTCCTAACTATTGGTCGTTTAACAATTAACAAAAATATCTCGAACATTGATTATAAAATTTGAAGATTATATGGCAACTAATAAAATACTCTGATAATTACAACAAATACATGAACTTTCATAAAACTAACAAAAAAATATAAAATTGTATCTTAGATCTTTCTTTTCTTAGTTTAAAATTGCACAAATTTGAAGATTTATATTATAAGTAAAACAAATACTTCATCACTTATTCTCATGATCATCTTAGTTTTTTTTTTTTTGAGTTACAACTCATACACATGTGCACCTGAAATGATCCGAACACCCGACTTATTGATTGAAATGAAACGTTTTACCAACTAAGCTACGTTTTGTCGTCCATAATCATCTTAGCTCAAAGCACGAAATGATAAACTCATTGAGAAAAGGTAATTTTAAAAAGAACTCGACATTATTTTTACTACATTTCATTACAACATACCCTTTTTTTGGCAAAAATATGATACGCATCTTAAAACGACCTTAATTTGATATTCTTCTATCAATACTTTTTTAACTGAAATAATCGAGAATGTTGAAATTATAAAAAGTTAAAAATAGTATTCTAAGGGCATGTTTGGTAGTCTAGTTTAGCCCTAGATTAGCTTACCAATCTCAATTAAACAGTGTAGGTCATGCGTTTGGTATGAAAGCTTAATAAACATCAAGGCCCGCAATAGGAGAAGGCCCGCACAGCTTTTAACTGTTTCCCTTCTGCTTATCAATCGCGCGGCTGACCTGCGATTATTTTAAAAAGACGGCACAGTAACCTTTGCCAAAAGAAAACATTCCAGCGCTACCCTTCGATTCTCTCCTGCTCAACGTCTTCTCTACCCTTCCAATTCAGTTCCCCTAATCTAACCGCAGGGATCTGTGACAAAATCACAGAAATCCGACCGAAGAAGAAGGAATCTGCCGTGTTCATCACACGGACTGCTTGAAGAGCGATACGCAGAAACTGGGCTGCTGCGATTTCTTGTTGGAGGTTTCAATTGCGAGTTTGGGCAGCAGCTGGTGCAGACTACCTAGGGGGAAGGTACAACCTCAAACTCCAATCTTGGTTCACTCTGGGTGCGTCCTTTCTTCCAATGATTATGTGATGTAGATTATTTTGGATTAATTTTGAGTGCTATGGTCTACAGTTGTGTTCTTGCGCAAAATATTTTTTTTCTGTAACTACATGTTCCTCTTTGGATTAATATGTATGTACTTGATGTGTTGTTGGGGTCTGGCCGTGGCTGTGAGGCCCAAGGGAAGTAAGGTCCTATCGCATTTTCCGCTCTCCAGATCTTGTTGGAAGTGAGCTAGTGATGTAGTAGTTAATGGGGCCATATTGATTAATGGGGCCATATTGATTAGGTTAATTAATGGGGCCATATTGATTGTTGGAAGTGAGCTAGAGATGTAGTAGTTAAGTTTCCTTAAACTATTTTTTCCGTTTAAAAGTTGTTCGAATTACATGGTATTGTTTGTATGAAGTGAGTTAAGGTTGAGGGGAAAATGGTGTTTGAAGTTCCTTTGTTCTCTTACTCATTTCACTTGAACTTGAGGGTACACTTTCTCTTAATACACTATGCCATAATGAATGATATAAGGGCTGAATTGAGGCCCTAGAATGCATGTTGTAGCAAGACTAGTTTGTTTTTATGCATAACTTGGATTTCTTTACATAAACTTGATATATGGAGCAGACCAAATGACTTTGAAGTGGTAAGCATTAAATCATAGTTACTGAAATGAAGTGACTCATATTTACTAAAAAAAAGTGACTATAGTTTGACCTTCAGCAAGCACTAATCTTTTCCCAACTGTTTTGATTTGAGATTTGGGACTTCTTAGCCTAGTTTACAATATGCAATGTGCATAACTATGGAAAGTAATTCCAGTGGTATGTCAATGCAGCTTCTTTCGAATTTGGTTCTTAACAACTACGTTTTCGTATGCAGTGATTGTTTGTCCCTCCTATAATTAGTTGAAAGATGGCGCATAGTAATGATAGAAATGCTTATATTTACTTATTAATCGAGTAGATTTTGCATCAACACCGTCATGATTGAGCTATTACATAGGATCCCAACAAGGAAAAGAAAGTTTCGAGATTTAGTGCAAGCATATTCTATGATCGCTAGGATACCTGACCAGGTTAAGCATATGCATAGAATGGTAGGAATTACTGATACCGATTGCATGGTAAATCTTCGCATGGATCGCAACACCTTTGGTAGACTTTGTCTTATATTGCGAGAGCTTGGAGGGTTGAGTGATGGAAAGTATGTTAGTGTGGAAGAGCAAGTGGCATTGTTCCTATCTATTCTTGCACATCATAAGAAAAATAGAGTTGTTAGATTCGACTTTTGGAGATCAGGCCAAACAATCTCTCATTACGTTCACGTAGTACTGAAGGCGATTTTAAAGCTCCATGGTATTTTCTTGGTTAAACCAGAGCCCGTAGCGGACGATTGCACTGACTCAAGATGGAAGTGGTTTAAGGTATGAATATTGAGTTCCAAATGCTTGCTGTTGTAAACCAGCCATATCTTCCGGTTTTGATTATATAATAGCAATACGTACACAGATCGTTGTCGTTGTCCTCGTGGAATGTGATTTATTAAATGATGTTTTATTATTATATGGTGTAGGGCTGCCTAGGAGCTTTAGATGGCACTTATATTAATGTCAAAGTGAGAACTGTTGATAAGCCCCGGTATAGGACAAGAAAGGGCTCTATTTGTACGAATACTTTAGCGGCATGCGATCGAAATCTGAAGTTTGTTTACGTCCTACCTGGGTGGGAGGGATCGGCCGCTATTTCCAGGGTATTACGAGACGCCACTAGCCGGGTTCACGGTTTAAAAGTTCCAAAAGGTGGCTATTCTCTCATAAATTATATGTATATATTGATTTTGATAGCAGATATAACATTTTACATGCTTGTAAAATCTCATTGAATCTCACCTTTCTTTCATTTATTTGATGTCTTTTTTTAGGGAACTATTACTTATGTGATAATGGATATGCAAACAATGAGGGTGTTTTTAACTCCATACAAAGGTGTGAGGTATCACTTGAAAGAATGGGCTCCTAATACTGAATCGCCTCAAAATGCACTAGAGATGTTTAACATGAGACACACTAAAGCCCGCAATGTGATTGAACGTGCATTTGGTATCATGAAGACAAGGTGGGGAATATTAAGAAGTGCTAGCTACTACCCGAGCAAGGTACAAAATAGGCTTATAATGGCCTGTTTTTTGATACACAATTTTATACGTTCCGAGATGGTGGTTGATCGAATTGAAGAACTCATTGACAACGTTGCAAATGAAATTGATAATAAGGAACAAAACGATAATGTGGAATTTATTGATGGGATAGAATCATCGCCTAAGTGGAACGGAAAGAGAGATGCTATAGCACAAGCGATGTGGCTTAACGTATAAGCATCAATGTTTAGAAGTTAGTTTGCTTACCTTAGATTGACTGTGTAATGTTACACATTTGTTTGAACAATATCCTTTAGGTAGATTGGCGTTATTTGTACTATTTCCCATTTTCCTTATTCTACATCCTTGTAGATGACTGTCTTTATATATGCTTCAATGTTTGAGGTTGTGGCATAGTTTGAATGAGATCTTGTTATTATATGTTGTGTTTTATATGAGTATTACAGAGAACAACCACTAGATCAAAAAGATGGCCTTAAATGACAATTAATCTTTGTTCCACATCAATTAATGATCGCAAACATCAAATTAGACATGGAAAAGGAAATGGAAAAGACATGACACAGCAGGGGGGCTCTTTGGAGCTTTATATAATTTGTCTTCTTGTAATGACTTCTTGCAGCATCACAATGCAGGAGCCCATAGCAAGAGAGACATAACAGAGCAAAACCCCTTAAAACTTTATGTAGTTTGTCTTGTTGTAATGAGTTGTAACATCATGATATCACAGGGCCATGGTCATAGTCAATCTATATACTAATGCAGTCTACTTGTAGTAACATTATTTAAAGGGGAAACCTCTGCCTAGCTTTAGCCATCTCATTTTTTTGCTGGTTCTTCTCTCTTGTTGTCACCAAAATTATGATTCCTCAACAAGCTCATTTCTTGTATTCCTCGAAATGGACTGCAGAAATGGACTCTTTCTTGTTAACTAAAGTCATCGAGTTGTTCAACAATGGCAATTGGAAAGCTACGAGGATACTACCCGATGCGTTGCATCTTGCATGTGCAGCCCTTAATGACGCGTTCGGCTGCTGCATGAGTTGGGACGACGTTAGCGAGCGGTATCAATTCTTCGAAACTCGATTTCAGACCTTCCAAAAAATACTACGCAATCCACATACGCATTGGGATCTTCGCACTCGATGTGTAACCGCGGCTGATGAGATATGGACGAGTATATTCAAGGTGAGTTGATTTGGTAGCCTTGTTTAGTACCCTTCATTATTCTCTAAACTATATTATACACATATGGTGTGAGACCTCTAGTATATTTTTATCTTCGACAGAGGAACGAGTTCGCAAAGGCCTACTACTATCAGGGAGAGCCCGAGTATGAAAAGTTAGCCATTCTACTTGGACCCGACACTATCAAGGTTGAGGGCAATCCGACCATCGTGCTTTTATCAGACACAATGCTGCCGAATAATGACCATAACAATGCAGTTTCAGACGATGAAGAAGTGACGTCTCCAATGCCAAACCAGCCAGCAAAATTGCGCCGCCGATTGTTTGATGATGACACGCAGCCAACGGGTCTTGAGTCGACAAATATCTTAGAACATGACTATGTCGGGTCGGATGGCAAAACTGTTTTCCCATTGCAAAATGCTTTCCTACCAATGCCACGTTTTCAGGATGCGAAGCCTCCAAATGCATCCAGGAGCAGCTCTTGTGCGTCATCAAGCCCAAGCAAATGGTGCAAGAACCCATTCAAGTAGTTAGTTTTCTGGGTGTATGTGTTATCATGTTGTTGGCAAACAACGTTTTGGCGTCGAAATGAAAATTATGGATGGTTTCTTCGAATATCTGTTGGTTGGCACAAACATTTGTTATTACCAATATAAACACATACTAATTGATCATATACAAGGTATAAAAATTGATTAAAATTACTTATAACTGCAATAGAATAAGCTGGAAAGTTGGGCCAACGAAAAAAACCCGCCCGGGTCACAAGTGGCGCCTAAAATACCCGTTCGGGTCGAGGTTGCTATAAGTTATGCCAGCTTCTACCCGGCCGGGTGAAATTTTGCTTCCGAATACACCCGACCGGGTCAGAGTCGCTGGAACTTCTGAAAGTTTCGAATGGCCGGGTGCCATTTTGTAAGACGTCTACCCGGCTGGGTACCAGTCACTGGAACATGCTTGGTATTGCCCAGCCGGGTGACACTTTGTGCGCACTTTCACCCGTTCGGGTCATAGTCTCTGGAACATGCCTCGTCTTGCCCAGCCGGGTGACACGATGTGTGCGAGTTCACCCGGTCGGGTCGAATTCTCCCGATCACAGTTGGTGTGGCCCGGGCGGGTGACTCTTTGCGCTTGAGTCCACCCGGTCGGGTTGGATTTTCTGGAATGGAGGTTTGTGTGCCCTGGACGGGTGACTCTATGCGATTGAGTTTACCCGGGCGGGTTGGTGTTTCTGTTCAAATCTTGCATCCTTACCCCTAGTTTAGTGTACTTGTTTTTCTACTACTCATCGAACATAGGTTCGTATTCATCTATGTTCTATTTTGCGTACCTTTGTATAAAAATTTCACTCTATATCTAGTTAGTTTTGATTAAATCTCACACATCATCATTTGCAACTCAAACATCATTCCATTACATTAAAATCCATTACAAAACAGAGCATTGCATCACTCAAACTTACATAGATCCTAAAGCAACAGTTAATACATTGTCCTCCAATGCAGACACCAAAATAAAAGCACCAAAAACAACACAAAGATGTAAAAACATTACAAAAATTCACTGCGACGGCGAAGGTGGAGGGTACGGATGCCAGGTGTTGAACCGATCGTACATGCTTGTGAGCATGTTGTCGAAGCGATCCATTCTCTCTGCTTCATCTCGATGGTATCCCTCGAATACGTCCAAGCGGTTCTCAAACCCATCCAAACGGGTGTTGAGTTGGGCATGGTAGTTGGCCATATTGGTCTCTATATAGTCCAACTGCTGCATAATGGAAACATCATCTTCATGCACGTCTGGCTGACGTCTTCTTCGGCGCCTCCTGTTGGAAGGCTCGGCTTGATCTTGCTGGGCTGGGGGTGCGAGAAGTTGGGAATGTGGTGACGGTGGTCGTTGTGGCTCGGGCATCCGGACTGGGACGTGAGGCACGAACCGAGGGTGGGCCCATGGTAAGTCGGGAGGGTTCTCTACCACCAGCCGTCGGTTCACGTCTTCGTTCATCCTCCAATTCGTTTGGAAGTGCCATCCTCAGACATAGGTGTTAACAGGGTCGGGGAATGGGAAGTGATCCCCCGCTTTTTGGAGGATGAAACCTTGTAAGGCCGAATCGACATTAATGAATTTGATTTGTTTCAGTATCTCTACGGTTAACGTCTTCTCCCCCATGTCGGGGATGAAATCTTCTACATCAATGCCACAATCTAGGGCCAAAGATGTGATGATACCCCCACAGCAGATTGTGCCGGATGTCTTCTTTGCTTGCCTCTCGAGGTGCTTGATGATGAAATGACCCATGTTGAGACAACGTCCATTCAATAGGTTCCATAATAGGAACACTTCATTGCTTTGGACACTACCCCCTTCGAAGAGAGCGAAAGGCAAATAAACACACGCCTTTTGGAGGAAACGAAGCACCGGATTGCGAATCTGAGAACCCTTAGCTCGAGCGGGGACAAACCTATGGTTTCCACCTTCGGGCAACGTAATGGCGGCCCAAAATGCATCTCGGTCATAATCTGGCGGCTCGTCAACTACACCTACATCATCTGAATGGAAGTTGAATATGCCATTTACCTCTACAATTGATAGTTCGAAGTTGTTGTTGCGAAGACGGAAAGTAATGGATTCCACCCGCCGCCCCGCCATGCGCACATGTAGTGTGCTTAGGAATTGCAGTGTCAGCCGGCGGAACGAATCCTGTTGCCATTTGAACAGGGTAGTCAACCCCCCAACTGCACACAATTCCCAAAAACAAGCTTCGATGCCGAGCTTATGTAATGCGTCGTCATCCGGATATCTGGACGGTTGGACATGTAGCTTGGCAATATCATCCCACCGAGCACGTTGTTCTGGGGTTTGAAGGTTGACACCGAAATAACGTGGGTTCCATGGATTGGCCATGTCGTATGATGTTACCTAAAAAATGAGACTTATCAATAACTTGGTATTGTCAAAACTCAAACACAAACATACAAAGATTTAACATGTTTCCCCATTTTTTATTCTACGGCATTGCTATAGTGAACTGGAATCATATATAAACAATCATTCCACTAATGAAGTGTTGAATCACAAGCACAAAAGAGAACTCAATATACCCTACTCCTAAGATTTAAGAAGCCAAAACTAATAAATACATTCTCGTATGATGGTTTGATTATGAAAAAAAATCCTTATACCCCCTAGTAGTAGTGTCATATGCTATCACTCAATCATAGCATTCCACAATTATTCCATTATTGAGGCAAATTTTCCAACAATGAAGCATGCACACCATGTGTTCGATTAAATGTCACAACCAATTGTTCATTCTAAAGCACATATGTACTTTGGACACATCCCAATCCTCCAACAATATGCAAGGAACACAAATCAAGCAATTACAGAAGGAAAATAACTTACCTTGGGTATGGATTTAAAGAAAATCTACCAAATTTCCCTCAAGGTTCTTCTTTAAGCCAAACTTGGTCAAAATTCAATCTTGTATTCTTAAAAATCTCAAAGTCTTTGACTAAAGTGAGTGGATGTGTGCAATGTATGTGGATGTGAAGGAATTTATGCAAGAGAATGAGTTGCAATTAAAAGAGTGAATAGAGGGCGTGGGTTTAGAGTTTCACAAAGAGAGGGTTTGGGCAAAATGAGTGAACTGGAATCACCAATTCGCGTGTATAAAGAGTCAGTGCCAAACACCCGGCCGGGTGGCCTGGTGTTGTAAATGACCCGGCCGGGTCACAGTCACTGTTATCTGCTGTATTGCGGTCATCCGACCCGGCCGAGTGTGAATATTGAGTCCATCCCACCCGGTTGGGTTTTTGTCAGTGTCTTACATTCGCACACCCGGCCGGGTGCCTTGTTGCGCACAAATTCACCCACTCGGGTGAATTTCTCTGTCACTTCTACAATTACTCACCCGGCCGGGTCTGTGTGGTACAAAAATTAACCCGTCCGGGTCGTTCTCTCTGTTTCCCCGAATTTTGCCCAAAGTTTAGATTTTCACAAGTCCTTTCATCTCTCAATTTCTCCAAACTTATTCAAATTGGTTATTTAATTTCATTTGCATCTACTGTCATAAAATCAAATCACTAGTTAACTTCTACTATATTATGTATGTGTATTGAAATAGAAAGGCAAAACCTAAATAATGAAATATATGCCAAAATTAAGCAAAAACGATAAACAGAGCACCTTTCACTTACAAACCCCAATGGACATCCAGAAAACACATATCACTACAAAATGGGATAAAGTGTAACCATAACTGAGTTTGCAAAGGCTAACATCAAAATATATATACATGTACACATACTTCAGTGTTCAAAATATAATTGCCTATCATGTTCATTGTACGGTGTAATTTTCAGATCTACGTCTTCTTAGTCTTCAGAAGACGCACCACGTACTGTGGTCTAGCGTCATCAGGCAGCCCCATGAAGATCTCTAAGCGTTCAACCTTTTCAGCAAGCATCTCACAAATGTCGAACTTCTCATCCAAAGTCATTCCAGGTATGTCACCTAGTAGATCGAAGACCTCCTTCTTCGCTTTGCCTAGATCGGCCTCATATCCGATCCTTGAGACCAATTTATCAAGTCGAGCAGCTGTATCCCGATGCATTTCAACCAGTAGATCGCACACACTATTATATTCATCTACGGCCTTACGTTTTTTGCCCGCTTTTCTTGGAAGCTGGTCGCCGCTTTGGTGGACGCTATCTTCTTGTGCCACATTTTCGGATACTTGTTCACCACCCATGCCCGCTTCTACCCCTTTTTCCCCCGCTAATAAAGCAGTGTACGCTTCGAAAACATCCTCAGCATTGTCCCCAGTCGCTCTGTCCTTACCAAATATTTCTTTCCAATCTTCAAAGTAAGGCTATGATTTATAACGCATACCCATTGCATTACTGTCAACCTGGAAAACAATATTTCGTGTCATAAACAGTAACACTAATTCCTCTGGATATTTCCAGTTTGCAAGACAAGAGATGCAACAAGTGTGTCTAAATATGATTATTATTTACCTTAATAATTTGCTCCCACATATCGTTCTCAAAGTCAATGACATGAGTCCCATTCAAATTGAAGCCAACCCCACTATGACTCAGTATAGTCGTTAGAGAATAGTAATTCTTCTTCCAACTAGTAAGCTTCGAGTGGATATTGGGCATTCCCTTCAAATCTGTATCTGGAAATTCCTTTTTCATCCCGTCTTCTAGCTTGTTCAAATATCCAGGTTTAAACCCATTATCCGTTTTCCAGCCCTTTGTAACAAGTTCCTTGATACATGCAAGAAGGATCTCCTCCTCCTTCGACGTCCACTTGCGTCTTGATCTATCTGATTTGCTATTCTTACCATGCTCCATATCATTGCTACCTATACACAGATTACAATAAAAGAGAGATATCATTGTACTTTTGTATGCTAATAACTAAAAGACAGATTATATCACACCATATTACTAACCTTGGGCCTTAGAACTCATGTCTCAAGAGTGTGATTGAGCTAGATTGGAGTTAACACAACATTTAGGTCAAGACAGCGTCACTGTATAAATCCATCAAGCAGAATCATAAAGGTCTAATTTTAAAGACAGAGCTATATACTAATATTGTACAAGGTTGTGATCATGAACATGGCATATCATAAACGATAGCAACAATATGAAATATTGGTGACTCTATCGATCAAGTGCAATTTCTATTGAAACATACAAAGAGATTTAGTTTCATAAGTTCAAATAGAAGGGTCACTAATATTTACATTGATACTAATACACATTTTCTTGAGTTCCCACTACTCATTTAGTTCAATTATTTTTTGTTATTTTCGTATTCATATTCTAAGATAAATTTTTAAATTGCACAAAATTTACACATTCCAGTTTTTGGATAAAATTATTCTGAAAGGGTATCCCAATTTTCAACAACTAAAGCTCATTAGTAAAATACTCTCTCAAGCTGATGTTAGTTTATAAGCCTCCCAAAGAAAGGCGTATCTTCAAAAAAAAATTCCAAACAACCTATTAACCCAACTCGTCAAACTTTTGTGCCTCTCACTTATCCAAATTCTTGTATATAGACCGCAGGAAACCTTCTCAAACATTTTTATAGGATACACTTTCTAGAATAATTATGGATCAAATGAAAAAGGATCATTGCATCTTGGATTTCACCGAATTGGTCATACATTTCACGAAAATGTCTAAAAACAAAACCAAAATCAAATTTGCACACACTAAAATCCATATACAATGGTACATGGCACTGGTTCGTCGCATACATCCGAAAGTTCAAAGCTAAAATGAAAGCAAAAGATAAAAGCCAAAATACCGTGGACACTAGTGAGGCATTCAGGGCAATGCAACGACAGGGGAGGCCTTGACAGCGGATTATTCCATCACCGAAAAAATACCTCTGGTAGAGTGATATCTCTGGCGAGTATGTTCCAGTTGAAGCCGGTGACCTGCATGCGCTGCGACGCCGAGATGGAGGAAGGAATGCGTCGCACAGTGCCACAAAATTGGGAGAGAGAGTCTGATTGGGAAAGAATGGCTAGGGTTTTTTTCTTCAAGTAGTTTTTAATTGATTTAAGGGTATTATAGTAAAATCGGTATTAATCTTGGGTTTAAACTATTGTACCAAACTCATGTTTTATATTATCACAAGTTTTTATCTAATCTATCAAACAACAATATATCAAACCAATGCTAAATAAAACTTGGTTTCTATCATGACTTTTATCTCTACAGTGTAATCTCAACTTTAATCTTGCAATGCTATCAAACAAGCCCAAACTGCCATTTGTATATATGGGGGACACTGAGTCGGTGGACCCATGCATACTAGACACGCTCATAGGAGTTTTGATGATAAGTTTTAGGCAAAACACATCTAAAGGTTCCTATACTTTTGTATTTTATTTTAGTAGGTCTTTATATAATTTTTTAGTTTTAATAAATTCGTGTACTTATTTTATTGAAACTATCAAATCCATATTTTTTGTAGCTAAATAGTTTAATAACTTTTTCGAATATCAAATGACATGTCACCTCATTTTCATTTAATTTGATTCCATTTCATATTTTAGTTGAAAATATAATACAAAGTCTGCAAATTTATAACCCTAGCTGATCTACTCAGCTCATGTTTCTACTATTCATGGCAAATTTACTTTTCATGAGAACAGTACTGAAGCAACTAGACTTGTCAAATGGGCCATGCCGACCCAGCCCAGCCCGGCCCAAGCCCAAGCCCAGTATGGATCGGCCCAGGCCCAACTCGGTAGCCAAATCAATAGGGCTTGGGCTGGGCCATTCGGTCAAAACGGGCTCCAATTAGGCCTTTTTAAAACCTACGACCGGCCCGGGCCCAAGCCCGTTTCCAGCCCAGCCCAGGCCCAGGCCCATTTCTTTTTATATTTTAACATAGTCAGCGCTTTTCTTTTCTTTTCTTTACCAACACTTTTCCTTTTCTTTCTTTATTTAATATTTCCAATTCACTAATCACAGCGCTTTTCCTTTTTTTCATTGCTGCATTTCATTTACTTTCTTTTTTTTAATATTTCAACTTCCATTCTTTTTAAGTTTTTGTCATCTTTTCTTTCTATTTCTTCTTTTAATTTTTTTATTTTTCTTTCCTCATTTACTTTCTTTCTTCGTTTCCTTTTCATTTTGTTTCTTCCCTGCGCATCGTCCTTCTCTTTCTTTCTATTCTTCTTTTAATTCTTTTCTATTTTCTCCTTCCAATCAAATCAAATAGGAAAAGAATAAAAGATAGGCAAAGAATCAGAGAGTGTTGTTGTGATTTATTGTGTCCAATGACTACAACCTAGCTAAGCCCTAAATTTGAGGATGGAAGATAAAGAACATCATCTCTGCAATGGGCAACAACGACTATTTTCTATAGCCTCTTGCATGCATCTATAAATATAGGTAATGTTCAAATCAAACACATCTTGAATTCATCCATCTTTTCTCTCTATTCTTCTACTTTAAAATTCTAAATATGTTGCCAATTTCTGTTGTGGTTGTGGGTTGTTGTCGATTTCTATTGTGGATTGTTGACAATTTATGTTGTGGATTGTGGTTGATTGTCAATTGTTGTCGCTGCCGATTTGTTGCCGATTCCGATTGTTGTCAATTGTTGTCGTCGTCGATTGCTGCCGATTGTTGCTGATTTCTACCTTCAATTGTCGACATTGTAGTGTCGGTTTGATTTAATTTTTGCCACGTTTTGTCATATATTTGTCGATCTTCATTTTTCAGTTGCTAGTTTTGTTTGATATTTGTTTGTTGCCAATATTTTGTTTCTAGTTTATTTGCTAGTTTATTGTCAAATTTAGTCACTAGTTTCAATTTGTTCTGTTTTTGTTCTTTATTTTTCATTTGTTCTATTTTTGTGTGATTTCAATTTTCAATTTATTTCAATTCATTTGTTCTATTTTGCTACCAGTTTATTTTCTACACATTTGTTGTTCTGTTTGTGTGATTTCAATTTATTGCACCTGATAATTTCAATTTATTGCTCCCGATTTCTCCCAATTTATTTGTTTTATTTTATGCCAGTTATTGTGATTTTTAAAATGAAAAGATTTTTGGAAAAATCTACTAGTTCATCTTCTAAGACACCACAAAATGATCCTCTTTCTCTAGAGTTCATGTCACAAATCTTACCACAAACAATAGAAGAGGAAATAGAATAACAAGAAACTTTTTTGAAACTCAAACATCTACTTATACTAAAAAACCACTAAGTAGATCTAAAACTAACAAAGTATGGAATTATTTTGATTTAAATAATGACAAAGCAATATGTAAACTTTGTAAAGCTAAATTTTCATTTAAACTCAATAGTGGCACGGGTCTTTAACTAGTCATCTAAATAATCATCACAAGAATTCGGAAGATAATGACTTGTTAGACGATAGTAACAACAAAATTTAGATGTCTCATCTAGTGGCACCATTAAAAATTATGCATATAAACAAGACGAAGTAAGATATGAACTAGCTAAAATGGTTATAGGATTCGAACTTCCCTTTAATTATGTAGATAATCATTATTTTTCTAATTTTATGAAAAAAGCTCAACCTCGTTTTAAAAACATTTCACGAATTACTTGTTATAAAGTTGGTTATAAAATATATAAATATAAAATTATTGCTTTGAAAACTTTATTTTCTAAAATAACTTCTAAAATTTCATTAACTACAGACTTATGGATAGGAAGACAAGGTTTGCATTATTTATGTGTTACGGCACATTGGAGAAATGAAAATTTTATGTTGGAAAAAAAGAATAATTGAATTTTCATTGCTTGAGCATCCACACGATGGTCTATCTATATATCAAGTGATTATGGCTTATTTGAATTATTGGGAAATAAGTAATAAAATTATGTCTATTCCCTTAGATAATGCTTCAAATGATGGTAGAGCTATAGAACTTTTCAAACAACTTTTTAAGCCAAATTTTGATGCGAAATTTTTTCATATTCGTTGTGTTTGTCATATCCTACATCTTTGTGTATGTGATGGAATGCAAAGTGTTAGATCTTATAAGAGATTGTTTGTTATCTATTACATCGTCATCTGTTAGGTTGCAAAAATATAGAAGAATGGTAAAAAGTGCAAAAATGAAATTTAAAATTCCTTATATTGATGTAAAAACTAGGTGGTCTTCAACTTACTGAATTTCTAATAGAAGCTAAACCTTATTCTTCAATAATAATATATTATATTAAAGAATAAAATAATTCTACAATTAGTGACATTAGTGAAACAAATTGGAACACTGTTGACATATTAGTTCATATTTTACAAACATTTAATGATATGACTAGTACTATGTTCGATTGTTACTATCCTACTTCAAATATTATGTTGCGTGAAATGGTTAATATTGTTAAAATATTTGATGACCATAGAAATACGAAAAATGTAAAAGAAATTATTGAAAAAATGGAGACTAAATGGAAAACGTATTATGAAAGTGTTCTTTTTGTGCTATTTTTTCTTATATATTTTATCCAAGATTTAAAAAGGATGGTTGTGAAATTTATCTTGAAGAATATTACTCGTGTCTTAGTATTTAAAATCCAATAACAAATGAACAATCAGATGATTTTTTAAATTCATTAGTTAGTTCATATACTTCTAGTTTCCAAAAATACAATAAGAACTACTATGTCATCATCTAATAAAAAAAGTAGCAATATCGGTTCTTCTTCTAGTTATGCACTTCTAGATAAAATAAAAAAAAATGATGCTAGTACAAAGTCAACAAATGAACTTAAACATTATTTAAGTTTAGATTTGATGGAAAATTCGGAAGATTTTGATATTTGCATTGGTGGAAAATGGAACAAAAAAATACAATTTTATCTATAATTGCACGTGATCTACTAACATGTCAAATGTCTAGTGTAGCATCTGAAAGTACTTTTAGTGCCAGTGCAAGAATGGTTACCGATAAAAGAAATTGAGTGTCCCCACAGTCTATCAAATTTTGCATACTCTTGAAGAATTGGTTGGATAAAGAATATAGAATGAACAATTTGAAGAGTTTAGAAAGATATAAAATGCCGGAAAAGAAAGATGAAAATTAAGAAGATGATGAAGACAGTGAATCGGATTTGGTTATGAATTCACAACAAGATCAATAGCCTGATATTGAGAGATTTTATTTTCTAATACAAATTACTACTATTCAAGTAATCAGGATCCAAATTTTAATTATGATTGACAAAATTATCTGGATTAGCTAATTTTTATGAATTTGTAATTTTCTTATATGTATTTTAAACAAATCACAAGAAATGAAATACAAATTTATTATTGGCAAAACAAATGAATTAGTTTCTTTCAATTCTTACAAAATTTCAAGCCCACGACCCAGCCTATCCCGCAACCCAACTGAGCCCACGACCCAGCCCAGCTCGCGGCCTAGCCTAACCCAACCCACGACCAAGCCCAGCTCAGCCCGCGACCCACTTACTAATTGGGCCTGCGTTGGGTTAGATCCAAATATATCTTAAAAAGTACAACTCAACCCAACCTATTTCAGACATGGGCCTGGACCTCACCATGCCTCAAACAACCGGACCTCACCAGACCTGGGCCTAGGCTGGGGCGGCCCGACCCACTTGACAAGTATAGTTCTACGTTCCACTGTCAAGGTGAGACCAATATTTTATATCCAAATATATGTGATTCTTTATTTTTTTAAAAACAAAGCTCTTGCTGAAGCAAGAGCGCAATACTATTTTTCCAAATGTAACATATATAAACAAAGGATGATTTCATCAAACTTTAAATTACAATTGAGCTAAACTACCATGATAATATTATCATGAATTGAAGGAGAAAAAAGGAGGGAAAAAATGGCTCAAAATTGTTTCCATTTTACATTTAAAAAAAAAAGAGAAAATATATTTATTATCTAAAAGAGAAACATTTTTGTAATGCATATTCACCATAATTAAATCTAATTAAGATTTATTATTTATAATTAGTATTTATTATCCTCCAATTAGAAATTATTAATTAAATGGATTTATTGGATGAGATAAATAAAAAGTTGTTTGGGATCAACCACACTGGATGCAGTGATGCACCCAAAACCACCTCCAAATCTCTTATCCTAATATATGTAATTGTGTATCCCACCACCTGTTATATAGGTACTGATTATAATAAGATCAAACTACCATAATTTACGAATAATATAATTTATCAATAATTAAATATATTAAACTTCTATCTCCATTAATGTACAAACGAGCTTATTATATATGTAGATATCGTTTTGTAAGCAAGAAAGGAAATGAAGTCAAAGTTTTCTTGCGCTATTGGTGTGCAACTTAACAGCTTAATTTCCAAAATTCACTGTGTATAGAAGCCAAAAGCTTTGGATTTTGTGTTTTGAAAATCAAAATCTACTTCATTTTTATTTTTATTTTTTTCAGCCTTGATATGCTTAAGGAATGTACACGTCTTTCCTTGGAGAAACTTTACATGTCTTCTAAGGGCAGCGTTAACGCTGCCACTTTTTGGCGAAAAATCGGGGCGGCCGCTGCGGGGCTGGGTTGGGGGGAAAGGCCGCGCCACAGCCGGACCGCTGTTCAATTTTATTTTATTTTTTATTTTCGTATGTTTAATCTATTTAATATATTGTATATTCACTTAAATTACATGTGAGAGTGATAGCTCAGTTGGTAAAATGCAGTCAATTATTTGTTGCGGAGACGTGGGTTCGAAACCCACTCCCTACAATTCCTCTTTTTTTTTTTTACATTAAACTGTTAATATATAAATATTCATAATAAATGCAATTGAGATATTTAGTCTAGTGGTTTAATTGTTATTCTCTTTATTGGAGAGGTGGGTTCGAACCCCTCTAGCTACAATTCTTGTTTTTTTTATTTATTTCCAATATTAATTTATTCCTTTTTCATTTATTTTATTCTCTTTTTAATTTCTTGTATTTATTTTATAAATAAATTAATTAAAATAACTAACTAAAATTAAAGTTTTAAAAAAAATAATAAAATGATAAGAAATAAATTGTGACTGTTTTGGGGCTGAAATTTTGAAGCTTGGTTAATGGTGTTGTTGCTGAAAAATAAAATGATGACGTGATAACTGAAAATTAAGTTGTTGCTGAATTTTTTGTAGCTGGTTTAAGAATAGCCTAAGGGGAATTATTTTACACTTGTTCAGTACTCCCAATATTTTATCACCGGCTTTGTATATAATCCATAAACAACTTATTTATTAACCAGATAAATTACTATTGTCCTGAAAAATGGAACTTTTTTTGTTATATACAAAACCAGCCCATCGTAGGTAGAGAACAAAAATTATATCTCCAAAAGAAAGAATACATTTTTAGAAATTAAATATAGAATCATAAAATTACTTCCAAAAGAAATAAATCACATGTTATAAACTTATGTAATAATAGTAACCATACAGAAAATGAAGAGATCAAACCCCAAAAAAATCTAAACTCTTGTTGAATTAAATAACTGAATATATTGAATAACGCAAGTTAATGAGAGATATAAACTTGATAAAAATAAAAAGGGAAGAATTATAACTGGTGAAAGAATTGTAAAAATGTTTCAACTCTACTGATCTGCAACCCCACAGATAAAGAAGAAGCCGAGAACAGTTTAGAGTGACATTTGATTTAAGTCCATTAGCATTCAAAGCTGCTCATAGCTCAAAGAGCTCTTAGCCTTGCCAAGAATGGACTGTAAACTCTCCTCTCAAAACAGACTGCCGCTACACAAACACCAAAATCATTCTTTCAAGAGAGAAATTTAAGAAACTTACTAAACCATAGTGTGGCTGAAGACGATTGTTTGCCAAAGATGCTGCTAATAGCTAATTCATGGGAAAACCCTACAAGTGCTGGCTGTTTTATAGAGGTTTCATGGGCCGGCTTGGGCTTCGATATCTCTGGGCCTATAGTAAATAATTATCCAGTAGATAGTTACTCGATTCTTTATGCGGCTGCCTTAATGATTTTACTTCTGTAAACTTTATTAATTTATTCCCTAAATAAAACTTTCATTGTCCAATACTCAATTTGAGAAATATTTGCAATTAAATTCAAATTTAGATGGATCAAGTGTTGAATTTTAATTTCTCTAAAATTGTGCTGATTTTGACCAAGCCGACCCATATCCAATTCAATGTACCATAAATTTGTCTATGAGCGCGCACACACAATATTGTGAAGAAAAAAAAAGCAGAATTATATCAAACAAACGGGAGAGAGAGACTGAAAGAGAGAGCCAGCCAGAGATAGTTGTATCTTCATGAGGAAACTCTGTATATATTTTACAGTTCCTTTTGACTACAGATAGTAGTATATAACATAAATGGTTGTCATGCTTATTAAATCCTAATATACTTATGGTGATTTCTATCATGAAATTAAGTTGTTCATTTGATTTAATCCAGTCCTATCAAATTCTACAAGAAGAGAAAAACCAACCTTAATCCATGCTTTCTCTGGATTGTTGCATAAACAATTCACCAATTAATTTTGTTATCTCTTTGACCTATTTTCTTATGATTCTTTTGATAGACAATGTAAGAATGAATGCATGTGGTGGTTAATGTATTTACAAACAAATTACATTTTCTTTTTATCTAAATTCAACCGCTATTTTTCATATATCGAATAATGAGGTAAGATAGAAGGGTTATTAAAACGCCCGAATTCCAATTCGTTAATCGACGATCCATCACAGTATCGCCTTTTATATTAGAATATGTATCGTTTGACATAAACTTGATCCTTATAATTAAACTAATAAACACATAGGTCACATGAGAATATAAATATTCTAACAATGCTTACACAGAATAATACATAATATGGTTCAAGATAAAAGCAACCAATATACCAAAAGATGTGGTGGCCTAACAGAATAACCAAGCAGTGGAGAATGAATGACGCTCCTATTTCTGTGGCTTCTTCCACAACACCCCAAACCTCCTCAGCATGTTGGCGTTTTTCTTCTTCATCAACTCCTCATCAAGATCGTCCGCATAAGGCGAGCTTATCTTCTCTATCCGCGGGCTGTAATGGCTGTCCATTGACCCCGTTCTCTCCATTATCTGCCCGTTGTTACCTGCCGACAGCATTGCTGCAGCAGCCTCCGCAGCCTTCCTCCATTGATCCGATTGCACTTTTAGCCTCCTCAGCTCAGCTTCCATCTCTGCATTCGCTGCTTGTGCCGCCTCCAGCTGCTCCCCCACTCTTGCCGCTTTCTTGTCGCTCTTCTCGATTTCCTCCGCCATGTAGCTCACCTTCATGACCGCTTCTCTCTCTGCAGCCCTAGCCGACTCCATGTCACCAATTTCCTCGCTCGTTCTGACATTCATCATTTCCTTCAGTTTTTCGTTTTCCTTTGATGTGTTTTGCCACTCTGCCTCCTCCTGTGCCAAACTGGCCTTCAGAATTTCTAACTCGGTCTTTGACTCGTGATACTTCTTCTCCAGCTCGTTCTCCCTTTGCCCCGACACAGAGCTCTCAAGCTTCATGGTGAGGCCCTCGTTCTCCTCACATATACCTTGCAGTTCGGTCTCCTTGTCCATTAAGTTCGCCTTCAACTCCTCGATCTCATATTTGGATCTCCGTATCTCCACTTCCAGCTCGGCCTCTCTCTGGCTCGATGCAGATTTGCACTTCTCCACCGTTTCCATAGCATCCTGTATCTGCTCCGCACTATGACTTCGTTCTTCGTTGTATCTTATCTCACGGGCTTCTAAAGCCAATCTCAATTGCTCAACTTCGAGTTTCAAAGAACTAGCTTCCATTTCACCTTCGCCTTCGCCTTGAGAGTCTTTGTTGCCACCGCTACCAATGTCAGCCTGGAGTTTGCTCACAAGATCTTCCAAGAAATTAACACGAGCTCTCGACTGCTCCAGTTCAGAAGCAATGGCATTATAAGCTTCAGAGGTCTTTAGTCCATCCGACCTCAGCGTCTCCACCATCTTCTTGGCCGTTTCCAGTTGCACCAGAGTCTCTCCAACGAGCGCCTGCGCCTGTGCTTCGGATTCTTTGCTATACATTACCTGTTGTTTCATTTCTTCCATGATCAAGAGTGTCACAGACAAGTTCTCTTTCAATTTAAGGAGGTCGTTTTGCTCAGATTCCGAGTTCTTAGCTTGAGGGGCCTCGAACTCAGCTACCGTCTCAAGCTGAACCTTAAGCTGCTTGATCTCATCCAACGCAGATGCCAATGCAGCCGAATCATGAGAGTTCTGCTTCTTGATAGCCTCGAGTTCAGATTGTAAGCCCAACTTTTGTTCCTCAGAGGTCTCACATGCGACTTCCTCCGAAGATGGCTGCTCCGAGAGGTGTTTCTGCAACTCCTCGAGCTTCAAAGACAGGGCTGAGAGCTGCTGGTTAGACTCCTCGGCTTCATTCTGGGCTTGCTTCTTCTGTGCTTCCGTAGAGATTAATTGATCCTTGACAACTTTCAGATCATGTTCGAGCTGAGAAATCTGACTCTCGAGCTCAGGAATTTTGCTAAGCTGCTTCTTCTGGAAGTCGTAGAGATAATTTTTTAGCAAAATACAGTCTTGTACAAATTCTTAACGCAAGCAACCTTCCATAAAAAGTTTTTTCTGAACATACAGCAAAACCCTAAACATTCACGGATGATTATTCGAATTAGGGCTGGAGATGAATAAGGCTTACGAGCACGTTATGATTCTCGTTGCAGAAGTAGAGAAGAATGAGCTTTTCCTACCTCAGAGAGCGCGCTTCTAGGGGATTTGTGATCGGCTACTTTAGGACTTCTCTCTTTTGGTGCTCGGTTTGCTTGGTTCGATGAAGATGCGGTATGGTCTAAGAAACGCGGCCCTGTCTTGAGCTGACGCACTACTCTCGGAGAAACCTTTTGGGGAGCTTCTGAGGATGCAGTTTGAGGAGAGGAGCTTCTGAGAGACGCCTCCGAGGATATAGATTGAGGAGAACTCTTCTGGGGTGCACCTAAGCGACTGCTTCTGCATATTCCCATCAAATTAGAGGCATATAACAATGGCTCGATATGGAACGTAGCAATCTTCTCAAGAACGGCTTAACATAGAAATCAAAAGTCTCTACAACGAGAGTGTAAATGAGAAGGGCAAGCAAGAATGCAAGTCAAAGAATGTACAGTCTAACTACTAAAACAAGAGCTTCTCCGTATGTTTGTTTTCCATAAACCAATACACATGGAAAAAAAAATTAAAAAACATAACAGACTTTTGCAGTCATATAACAGATAGAATCAAGGAAAAACGGTCAATAAGAGTAGCAATCTGGACATCCTAGAATTCCCGAATTATATTGAAACCTACAAACATATTGCAAGATGCTAAAAGTAGATTCAAAGAGGAAACACAAGTTAACAACCAAGGTTGCTAGTTCTTGCCTATAAAAACAAGACTAGAACACGCACACACAGTTTTATTCGAACACAAAGGGAAACTAGTCTTAGTTCAGCATAATCAGAACCCTCTTCTCCCAATAGCTCACCAATTTCAAGATTGAATCGAGAGACCAAGCACCATACTATTTGAAATGAATGTTGTGAAACTACATAAATCTTGGAAGAAGCATACCTTGCTTTAGGGGTCTGCATATTCTTAACTAGTAGTGGTCACAGAGTAAATTCAATGTAGTAAAAGAAAAAAGGCTTCAGCTCCTTAAATGCTTCCTACCACAACCTGCAACACTGCAGCAATTTCACAAGCTAAATAAGTTTAAAAAAAGATAATAAAGATTTTTTTATAAAAAAAAACATGAGAATCCAATGAAAATAAATGCAGTAGGGCGTCCAAAATACACACATTGAAGGCATCAAATGCATCTAGCTAGTCCTCCACAACCGCAGACGAAGACATTAAGTCGATTCACGCAAAAAACCGACACAGTAATGGTGTTGTGATCAAAAGGGAGTGTAATAAATCCTAAGGTGCAAGAACTCAATGATCAAGAATTGTAGGCGTGTGCTACATATGTAGCATAAATGCAGTGACGAGGCAATCACAGCTATAAAAGGGAGGGGCAAGTTGGGGGGCGGTAGCCCCCTTGTGGACTGGCAGAGTGGGGACGCGCGCGGGGGGGGAATATCACTTCCATCAGGGGCACTTTCGACAGACTACAGAGATACTCCATTGCAGCCGAGATTGGTGGTGAAAACTAAATCTTATTGTGACCAAAAGCCATAATAATAATGCAAATGATGAAACAAGTCAAAAGTGGCTTTTGCAAATGACTAATCTAAACAGTATTATAGAGATTGCCAAGTCAAATGCAAACCAAACAAGAAGAAGCCGTGTTTATATGTGGAGATTAAATTAATGGCCATTTCTGCTCATAATTATGCACACTGAGGGATTCTTTACTTTTTTCTACATTTATTTCTTTTCTTTTTTTTCTAGAGATAGAGAGATGCAAGCGCGGAAAAAGAATAATATGGAAAGAAGACGAAAAGGGAAAACCGGAAGCAACAAAATAACATCATATATTTATCAGAAATAAGTTTGAGAAAAGATTCCATTTTTTCTCCAGCCCTTTATTTTTCAGAGGTATTTAACTCTTCAAAAGTTCAAACACACATAAAATAACTAAAGACTGCAACGTCATTTTCCATATTCGACGTTTTCTAGTTGAAGGAGGCTTAGAGAAACCATTTTTCTCCAAACCCATTTTCCAAAAACCAAGGATTATGAGAAGGACCCAGAATAGGACGTGCAGTTTTGAACAATTTGCTGGTTCAAGAAGAGAGAGATAGAGAGAATGTGTGCACTCCTTACCAAGAAAATGTTGGAAAAGAGAGGCTGGAATTGATGTTGCGCTGCAGCAGAAGAATTTAGAGGCATTTTTGGAAGAAAAAAGAAGCCATTGTTGGTGTGTGTGAGGGGGAGGGGGGGAGCTCGGTTTTCTAGGCGAATGCTGAGGGTAATTTGATGTGAGCAAGTGGTGGGTGGAAGTGTGCTTCATTAGATAAAGTTTAAGACAAAAAATTTGGGATATACGACAGCATCAACGGTTGTCGTTTTGCTTATGAAATTTGCTCAAATTTGGCCATTTCTTTTTCCCTACAATTATTGTTTTTGTTCCTTTTGTTTTCTCATGATTTTGTTTTTCTTTTAAGATACACATTAGAGGTTTTTTCAGAGGGATTAAATATAATTAGAGTTATTTAAATATTTTATGGATGACTTTTTCTTATGTAATAAACTAGAGAACGAAGCATAGAATAGTGTAGAGAAGTTTTAGAGTATTTTATTATGAAGACAAAGCCTCCATTTATAAGGATACAATTAAAGTGTATATCATCATTATACCTGATAAGAATATACATTTCATAACATGGCGTGTTATTACTATATGGCAATAAAATATATTCAAAAACACTTTCCTTGTATGACTGTTTTTCAAAAAATACTGCATCTTTAAATTCTTGTCAAGAAAATTCAATGCGATAAAATCTAACTGAAGAAAAAGGAGTACAACCACTTCCCCTAAAATAGTCTTTGTAAATCTTTAAGTCGGCGTATACTGATCTTATGTACCAACTATTGGGATTTGAATATTCTAACAAATGAATTTTCTATCCGAAATCTTTCTAAAATAATATAAGAAAAATATAATTATTTTCAGATATTCCAATTTAACTAGAATGTGAATTAAAATATGCAAAAATAAATAAGTAAATTCTAAGACATATTTTCTAGTTGGTTCAGATTACTTACTTGTCTTGATCTCCAAAAATTAGAAAATGGCTTGTTCCTTCTTCACGTGTAGATTTTTTAATTCCTTAACCTCAGATCTTCTAATTTGTTCCCAAATTCCAAGTTCGAATATTGATGTGGGCAAACTATCAAATCTATAGGACTATAGAAGAAAAAGAAGGAGAAATACACCGAGTCTAGAAATGATGAAATTCCTGATCACTGTGGGGAGGGACGAAAATTCTGTGTTGTTTGTGTAGTTGTAAAAAACTGATTGTATATCCATTCTCCTTCTCTCTTATTTATAGAATATAGATGGATCAGATTAGGGATCCAAGAAAATTTGGACTCAGCTACCCTATTGGGCTATCACTAATTAAATTGAGCCTCAATTTAATATAAGCTCAATAGAATATTAATTTGCACCACTATAGAAATTAATATTTGTTTACTCGTCCAAATTCAAATTACAAATAATATGGACTTCCTTTTTAATTGATTTATTTCCCGTGTTTAAGATTCTAATATCCACTAATTAATTTAAGCATGCCACTAGTTTTAATTAATTAATATCTTTTACGAAGAGTGGTCTAGTTCAAAATTCATTATTTATTATACTTTGCAATAAATTTCAAGGCTATTGGACTATGTCTAATAAAATATTTATTGAACTCCTCTTGAGGATATTATCAACTCGAACTCTCCCGAGACATGATTCAGTGCAATAACAATCATAGGGATGCCCACGGTTCCAAAACCGCCGGTTCCGGTTTGGAACCGTCGGTTCCGGTTCCGAGGCATCCGGAACTGTAACCGAACCGCCAGGAGATTAGCCGGTTTCGGTTTGGAACCGGAAACCGCCGGTTCCGGTTCCGGTTCCAAACCG
>JAYDZE010006671.1:0-28861 GCA_034509125.1 Monilaria moniliformis
GTTTCTCCTTGGAAAGGAGTTATGCGATTTGGGCGAAAAGGGAAATTGAGTCCTCGTTATATTGGGCCATATGAGATCTTAGAAAGAGTTGGACCATTGGCATACAAATTAGCATTACCTCCAGAATTGGCGCAGATCCACAATGTTTTCCACATCAGTATGCCACGACGATATTGATCTGATCCTTCACATGTTCTACAAGATCCTGATATTCAGATTTCCGAGAATCTAAGGTACATAGAAGAACCAGTCTCAATAGTAGATCGTCAAGTCAAACAATTGAGAAGAAAAGAGATTCCAATGATCAAAGTTATCTGGCAGAATCACGGGGTCGAAGAAGCGACTTGGGAAACCGAGGAAAAGATGAGGAAGACATATCCACATCCCTTTACGGGTCAGTGATTTAATTAGATATATTAAGTAAGTGGGTAGTGAATTTTAGGGACAAAATTCTTAAAGGGGGGAATAATTGTGACATCCCTAATCCAAAACATGCATCATTTTGCATATTTGTATATTTTATTATCATTTACATATTAGGCATGTTCAGTGGATATCATAGAAACTAATATTTAATTAATTAGGAGAGGTCAAAATATTTAATAATATACCTATGGCATTTCAAATATATAAACTTAATGTAACTTCTCAAGAAATTATATATATGAGATGGATACAGTTAGATATTCACAATACAAATTACAAAATTAATAGAATGTTCGTATTTAAATATGTATGCAATTGGAAAATGAATTAAAACAAAATAAAAGATATTGATTTACATCCGTATTCGATATATCATTTTTTTATCTACTTTAATTAATAGTGTTTTCTTCGTCTAAAGATGTTACCATAGAAATTTGATTATGTTATTACCCTAATATTAATGATAGATAAAATTATATATATAAATATGTATATATAAAGCTTATAAACTAATCAAATTAACAATGTTAAGAAAATATAAAATATTGATCCTAGAATTTACTACAATTAAATTGTCGGCTACTACAACAATAAGCTTTCAAACTAGAATTTAATATATATACATATATGTTTTATAAACAATGTTTGGTTAATTTTGAAAGAACACGTGTAATAGTGATAAGTAAGTAAATTATTTATAACTACTATACGTGTATATATATCTAACTAGCCAAATTAAATGGAAAATTGTAGTTATAAATATTATATTATTAAAGCTGGTTACAAGTTTATAGGTTGATAGTTTAAATTTATACCAAAGCATAATAAGAAGCCACGCATAAGCTACATGCATATGTATAAGGCGGCTCAAGTAAAAGTGATGCAACCGACAATACTATAAATATATATATACGCATATGTACGTGTATCTGATTTAGAAAAGGAAAACAAACAAAGCTACACACCATATAGTTAGATAGAGAGAACCGAGAAAAAGGAAAAGAAAAGAGAAAGAAATTCTAAATTTTCCCAAACACATGTACTCTTACTCCTTCACTAGTGCACACACGTCAGTATATACACGTATATATACACGTATATTTCCTTCGATTAAATCTTTAAACTTATTATCACTAAGATCGAGGTCTGTAAATCAAGGAGCAGAATCAGGGGCTCGGCTAGATTATCTATCCTAATTAAGGAATAGTTTAAAAGTGACATTTTGGGTTGACTTGGGTTCGACGAACTCCACGCATTATCAGGTTCGGCAGATGACGCATTTTGGCAACCTTCTCCTCCTCATCATTTGTTCATGTAGATAAATGTATATCATATCGAGTAGAGAGGGTCCCATTATGGTTTAGAACAATGACATATGCCCCTGATAAATGTTGACTTTTGATGACGTATATATGATATGGGTGTTTGCGTTATAAAAATATATTTACTTTCTTTTAATTGTATTTGGTTATTTTAATTGTATACGTCACAGGGGTTGGGGTGAGACAGTTTAAGTGGTATCAGAGTAGGGATAGGATCCATCTGGGATACTTTGCATTCATGCATATCATATGATACATATTGGTTATAAGTTGCATTTGCATTTGAATTATCCGGAATATGGATATTCCTGAACCTATTTCACCAAGGAGAGAAGGGTCAGCAGCCCTGCATCAACCATTAACTATAGAAGCATCTCATATACCTGTTAAATCATATGGGGATAACCAACAAATACCTAGGGCAGCAGAACAAGAAGTACAAGGGCCACTAATGTAGCCGAGAGGTAGAAACTTTAAAGAGCTCCGAAAAATGGGAGTAGTTGACTTTTACGGGACTACTGACCCAGCCGAGGCTGAGATTTGGTTGAAGAGGACAGAACGTGTGTTCAATCAAATGGGTTGTACGATGGAGGAACGTTTTGATTACGCTGTATCTCTTCTTCGAGGTGATGCTTACTACTGGTGGGAGACTATTCCAAGGGCTATGATATACCCTCCAGTACTTAGTTGGGATGATTTTCTTGGAGAGTTTAATGATAAATATATGCCAGCAGTGTATCGTGGTGAGAAACAAAGAGAGTTTTTATCTTTGAATCAGGGAGCTATGTCTGTTGCTGATTACGAAGTAAAGTTCACGCAGCTTTCCAGATATGCGTCTATGTTGTTGGCTACGGAACAAGATAAGTGCAGACGTTTTGAAGAAAGATTAATATATGAGATAAGAAGCAAGATTACGCCAGGAGATCTTCGCACATATAGTGATTTATGTGCGGCGGCTATACGAGCAGAAAGGCTGGTAAAAGAAAGACATGCGTATCTTCAAAGACAAAAGAGAGGCCCACAAGACTATGCTGGTGAGTCAAGTTCCAGAGCCCCGAAATGACAAGGTTCCTTCTCCTCAACACCGAGTTTCAATAGAGGAGGTTTATCTGTTCAGAGAGGTGACGTGCACCATCTTTTGGTTATGAGCGAGCACGAGGATTTGGTATGACATCACAGGCGCGACCATAAATCAACCTAATTAATAAAAGAATGCTTCTTGGTCAAGACTTAAGAGGCTAGAAAGATATAATATGCCAAAAATGAAAGATGGAGATCAAGAAGATGAAAACGGTGAACCAAATTTGGTAATTAATTCACAAGAAGATCAAGAGTCGGATATTAAGAGATTTTATTTTCCGACTACTGATTACTACTATTCAAATAATCAAGATCCAAATTTTACTTATGATTGACAAAATTATCCGAATTAGCTAACTTTTATTAATTTATAATTTTCTTTTATGTATTTTAGACAAATCACAAGAAATGAAATACGAATTTATGATTGACAAAACCAATGACTTAATTGCTTTCAATTTATACAAAAATTAAAGCCCACGACCCAACCCAGCCTGCGACCCAGCCCAGCCCACGACCCAGCCTAGCCCGCGGCCCAGTCTAACCCAGCCTAGCCCAACCCGCAACCCACTTACCAATTGGGCTTGGGCTGGGCTGGGTCCAGAAATATCTTAAATAGCCCGGCTTAGCCCAGCCCATTTCAGACATGGGCCTGAGCCTCACGGGTCCTCAACCTAATTGGGCCTCACCGAGCCTGGGCCGGAGCTGGGCTGGCCCGGCCCACTTGACAAGTATATTTCTGAAGATACACTGTTGCAAAGAAGGATGCATGATATACTGGATGGAAGATGAGAACACAGCCGAATGCAAAGTTTGTGGGGAGGACAAATTCAAACCTAATGGCAGTACACGCAAGAAGATGTACTATTTTCCTCTCGGCCCCAGATTGAAACGACTAATTCATCTGAAGTTACAGCCGAATTCATGAGATGGCACACAGACCACACCACGACACCTGATGAGATGTCTCATCTGTCAGATTCCATAGCTTGGAAAACTTTTGATGAGACATATCCATTCTTTGCTTCTGAGTCGAGAAATGTGATGTTGACACTTAACATAAATGGATTTCAGCTATTTGGTCAGATGGGTATACGGTACTACATGTTTCCGATTGTTATCGTGCCTAGTCTGGACGATTTGTGGGCAGAAGAAATTTCAACATATGATATATCAAGAAAACAGACCTCTCAACTACGCGCAATGTTGATGTGGACTATCAGTGACTTTCATGCATATTCAATGTTGTCGAGCTGGAGCATAGCCAGGCATCGTTTGTGTCCATATTGTATGGAGGATTCACAAGCTTTCTCTTTGAAGCATGGACGAAAAATCTGTTAGTTTGATTGCTATAAAAGACTTTTGGATAGAAATCACCAGTAGCGCAAAGACAAGAATAACATCATAAAGAACAGAGTCAAGAATTTTGGTCCTCCTTCATATATGAAACGAGAATATATATTTGATCAACTGAACGTATTGAGTTTCATGAGGGTGTTTGATGAAAGTGCTGAAACGGCCAACTCGTATCTGAGCTAGATTTTTAGGTGATAAGTCATGATTGCCACGTGTTCATGCAACGATTATTATCGATTGGCCTCTGTGAGTTACTTCCACGACATGTTTGGGATGCTTTGACAGAGTTGAACAATTTCAATAGAAATCTGACTACTACAGTAATTAGGGAAACTGATATGACAAAATACAATGACTCGATTGCAGTTACATTGTGCAAGCATGAAGCAATATTTCCTATGTCGTTCTTCGATTCTATGGAGCATCTTCCAGTCCACTTAACATATGATGCGGTTTTAGCTGAACCGGTGAATTTTTTATGGATATATTCATTTGAACGGTACATGGTATTTCATATATTTTTCTATTTAATTTCAGAAGTTCTTTATTATTTCATAATCTTGCAATTCAATCGAGTATATATTTTAGTTATATGCGACACTTGAAGTTAAATGTGAGGAACAAGGCTGTTGTGGAAGCACCGATATGTAAAGAGTACTTGACTGAGGAATCATCATATTTTTGCAGTCATTACTTTGAGACACACATTCGTTGCAAAAGTAGAGATGTTTCTCGTAATAACGATGGTGGGGATCTTCTTACCTCGAAGATATGCTTCCAATCTTCACATATCTAACCAGATGTTGAGAATGGACGATATCGATATCTTATAGAGATGGAATACAAAGCAGCATAAATATACATTTTACTTAATTGTCAAGAAATGAAGAAATTCGAGCAATAGCCCATTCTTTTGGATCCAATTGTGATAAATTGAGGATAGAGGAATTCTCTCTCCTCCCTCCTAAAAATAATCGGTTGTCAGTCATAATAAGAAAAAAGGGCAGGGCATGTGTCAACATCATAGTTCCCTCACTTAGCTATTTTGCTGACTAAGCAAAATAAAGGAAAGTAGAAAAGCATGTTTTTCTCTCTCCTCATCTCTTTCTCCATCTCGGTTATACTCTCCAAACCATACCTACCTCCTCATTTCTCTCTCTCTTTTCTCTCTCTCTCTCTCGTGTCCTAGCAAAATTCTGAAAATGGGAGAATGTGTAAAAAAGGTTCCCAAAATGGGAACCTTTTTTTACATGCTGTAAATGGGGAAAACGCATTTGGGAAATGCGTCTTCACTTAAGTGAAGACGCATGTCCCGAATGCGTGGAGGTTTAAACGACATCATTTTGGGTCGATGTGCGTGATGCGTCTCTGCTAGGTTAAAACACCCCTCGAAGCAGCTGCGGCCCTAAACTCCAAACACCCACATTTTCCAATCAATTACATTGTTTATGCCGTTTTCGTTGCGTTTCTTCGTCAAATTTTGTTCCACAACATCTAAAGTTATGTAACTTTACTTTTATTGTTATATTTACAGTTCAATGTGCACATTTTTATGAAATTTTGTATAGTTAGGGTTTAATTAATTTAGGGTTAAATTTTGATGAGTTTTGTCATTTTTTAGATTGTTTTTGATTCATTTCAATTGTTAGATATGTTGTATGATATCTAGATATATGTTTTGTGATATGTAGTGATGATAATTTGTTTTGAAATTATATATTACATGGTATATTAAATGTTTGATAAAATGACTAAAAGAATTGAATATTTTGAGATGATAAATTTGTGTATGTTAGTTTAGAATGTTTATGTTTATGTTAGTTTAGAATAGGTATATTAGTTTGGAAAATTGGGTATAGTTGTTGAGAAATTATTTATTGGTGTTTGGAATTAGAATTATTATACGGAAATTGGATTGTTTGTAGGAAATTTAGATAGTTGCAGGGAATTGGAATGTTTGTATTATATGTTGCGTTCAATTTTTTGACATCGTGTTTGCTAACTTTATTTCATAGAATTTGTAAAATGGCGAGCTCGTCAGAATCAGGTGGTCAATTTTTCTACGATCCAGAGGATCCTTTAGTTTTATTTTTACAGCGAGATTACATTTCTAGAAGGATTTGGGCAGGCCAGAGGATCCTTCAGTTTTATTTGGGCAGGTGGTCAATTGTTCTACGGTCCAGATGATCCTCTCTTTTTGGCCTTCGCCCAGTACCCACTGTACCGTCGCCGCCACTCACCGCCTCGACACTGTCCAGCCACCGAGCTGCTGTCACCACCCCATTTCCCTCTCGGCCGTACTCCCATGCTCACCCGCTGAAATTTGCACACGCATATATACGTTTTCCCTTCTTGGCCTTCACCCTGTAACCCGTTGTACCGTCGCATTCGCCACCGTTTCTCTGTCGTCGTCATCGTCGGCTTTTGCTTCTTCTTTCCGCCTTAATTTTGTCGCTCGCCCCTGCACTTCACATACTCGACGCACACACTCATTATATATATCTATAATTATGTTTCTGTTTTTATGTTATTTTCTTTAATTAATCAAGTTTTAAATGTTGAGAATTGAGAATATTTGTTAGATGGATGTACAGAAATGGTAAAAGGTTGAACTTGAGAAGAGATTAACAAAAATTTGGATTAGATTGAAAGATCCGAGAGCTTTAAAAGTAACAGTTGGGATTTTTATTGAATTACTTAGATAATCTAATTTTTGTGTATGTATAAAAGCTGTCAAAATTTTATAGGAATTTAAATGATAGATTTGGAATGAAGATGGAATAATATAGTTGAATTTGTTAGAAGATGGTGGGGTAAATGAGTCGAAAATTTTCATGGTGAAGAAGGAGAAAATTTAAGGGAAGATGTGAGTGATTTGTATTTTGTTAAAGAATTGAAATGGAAAAGAGAAGTGAAAATAGTAATTGGGCTATAAGAAAGTAAAATAATAAATGGGCTAGAAAAGGTTAAAAGGCAAATGGATCTGTAAGAATTTTGTAAGGAATAAGAATAGATGGGCTTAAATAATTGTATAAGAAAAATAAAAATAAGTTTAAAATTAAATGAGTTTGATATTATATACTAGTCCAAGATAAATAAATTAAAAGGGCTAATAGTAAGTCCAAATTAAAAGAATTGATATAATATATTAAATTTATTTTTAATGTTATTAAAATAAATTTGTTAAATTAACTAATACTAATTAAAAATAATAATTAGTAAATACTAAAAATAAAATGTTAACTATATAATAAAATTTGACATGGGGTAAAGATTTTAAAAATAAAGTGAACATCAAAAGTAAAGTGTTAATTAATGTTTATAAGTATTAGTTATATAAGTTGTTGATTGGTGTAAAATATTATTTAAAGTGATCGTACCCTGAGCAGTAGCTGGGAAAAAGATAAGGTGCAGGAGTAGGACGAGCATTTGATTGTGATGTTTTTGCTTCACGAGGTAATGTATTCTACGTTAGGCCTGTATTTCTTTAATTATATTTATGTGATTGCATATAGAATAGATTGTCAATAATATGAGTTATGATGTGATTATATGCCATATTCTGATTAGAATTTGAATATTATGTGTTGAACGTGAATTTAGCATCTGAATATGACTGTTGAATTATGACAAGATATTTGTTAGCATTTAAAAGCATGATATATGTGTTATGTCTCGTGCTTGAGTGTGTTCATTGGGTGTAGCTGGCATGCCATATGACAACAGTACTGCATTAATATTTGTTGATTACTCGTCTTCTGGATAACCGAAGCGAGGATCATCTGATATTTAATATGCGCCATTCATGGTGATCCGATTTGACTGATATGGGCCCTTGTGGGTGATATGATTGATTGATATACGCTCTTCGTGGGTGATTTGCGCCCTTATTGGGTGATTTGCGCCCTTATTGGGTGATATGTGCGGCGTCCTTACATGGGTAATGGCCGAGTCTATATCGGTATCTGATTTGTTCTGTCTACCCGTGTCAGTCACTCAACACATGTTGTGGCTATACGTGATGACTTTTGCATTGGTAAATGTGCTACTGCGTATTATATGATATAAATTAAATATCTTATATCAAGAAAACATATGATGTTATCTATAATTCAATTTTCGATATATTTATGATGTTCTGGTTTGAAATTAATGCCGATGTGAATATTATTATTGTTATGACATAAGATTACATTATGGCTTGTTAAGGATGAATAATAAAGTTATATTTTTATAATAATAGGTTGCATAGCATTTATTTAATATTGAAAATTTAGTTCTAACATTTAATATACTACTGAGCTAGTGAGCTCACCCCCCTTCAGGCTATTTTACAGATTAGATTCATCGTCATCCCAGCAGCTATGATCATGTCAAGTTGTTGGTCATTTTAGGTAAATATTTGGACATATTAGTATATGTGGCATGTCAGGAATTATTTTTGTAATACATAGAGTAAACCTTGTTGAACTGTTGTTTAGCTTTGGCACTTATAATTTATATATATATATATATATATACTCACTCCATCCCAGTAAAGATGTCACACTTTGTGATGGCACTGGATTTTAGGAACTTTTGTTTAAAGTTTAAATAGAGAGAGAAGAAGTTGTTATATGTATTAATGATGAGAGAAAAACTAATAATGTGAGTGAAAAAGTTGTTGGATGTATTAATAATGTGAGAGAAAGAGTTGTTTAGTATATAATTTTTTTTCAAATATGAAAGTGTGACATTTTTAGTAGGACAAACAAAAAAGGAAAGTATGACATCTTTAGTGGGACAAATGGAGTATATTGTTCTTGATGGGACTGTCTAATTAAACAGGAAATATAATCGAATTTCTTTGACAGGTTTTCTGGTTTAAAATAAAGGAATAAAAATAGTCTAGGATAATAATAATATATTCAAAAAATATGTAATTTTTATTTAATCGTGACATCACTTATTCGGTTATTCAGTTAACGAGTAAGGGGTGTTATAAATGATGTGTTTCTAGCGCGCGATGGAAATTGAGATAAATATGAATTTTCAATTTAAATTCATTACTAATTCATAATTGAAATAATGTAATATCTTTTGTTTCAAAGGAACAAGTAATGAATGTCGCAAAAGAAAGATGGGTTGAAGGGGAAGAGAACCCCGATCTCAATGCCATTTCATCCAGGTTGTCGGGAAGCTGGAAAAGAGAAGATAAATTCCTCGAGCGGGACAAGCGACGAGCTTTTTCTTCCAAATGTTATAGGCTCGTCCAAATCAGATACTCAGTTTCCTGAAGTAGACTAGCAATGTCGATGAGGTAGTGGAGCAACGGGGAAGTTTGCGAGCAATTTGCAACCGAAAACGAGGCCCTCAAGAAGAGGATGAAAGAATTTGAGATACGTGATGCAGCGGCCGATGAGCGAGCCCACATGATGGCTGAGCAGATGAACCGTTTCTTCAACCCAATAGGAAAATAATTGATTATTAGAATTCAAACTTATGATTGTAAATAAATAACATTTTAAGTAATTTAAAATATTATCATATTTTATTTTAAATGTGTATTTAATAATTAATTTAAATGTTAATTTAATTCATTTATAAATTATAGAAAAAACAAAACCTAAATTAGTAAAACGTACCGAGTACAACAGGTTTTCGACAAATTCAAACTGGACGGTTATCGAGCACCATCATTGCTCGGTGATTTGTTAGCGGCGTTACCGCGCACAATGATGCTCGCTAAGTTGGCATCCCTTGTCTGACCGATGTTTAACATTACCTATCACCGCTGTGCTTGGTAATGTACATTCACTCGTCGTCCACCTACCGAGCACAAGAGGTAATCGGAAGCGAAAATCACTTGTCGACCCTACATTTCGTAGAGTACCGAGTACAGGGTGCTCGGTAAGTTGACGTCCCTTTTCGTCTCTACGTTGTTATATAGTACCGAGCACAACAAAATGCTTAGTAGATGAATAACATCGTGCTTAGTACTTGCTCGGTAAGTTAGTGAGGAGTTTGATACCAAGCACGTAAGCTGCTCGGTAGGTGATCGGTAATCACCCTTTCTTGTAGTATTGAATGATGATGTTGGATTTTTGGACGCCATATGGAATCCCGTTATTCAAATATTAAGATTCAAATATCTTTATATATATATATAAGAGTTATTTCAATGATAGCATAAAATTTCATTCAATTTTAATTTATAGGTTCAATTTTAATTTATTTTCTGTATAATCTGAACATCGAAAACTTGTTTAATTATAGCCGGTAACAAAAATAATGTCAAGTTTGCGTCTAATTTCCAATTGTTTTATAACAAGATTCATTTTATTGATGCATGGGTTTTGTCGGTCATATCAAGACGGAGATTTTGATGTATTACTCAAAAAATTTGGTTGAGTGATGAGGACGATATTTTCTGAAAAGGAGCGAAGAATCACTATTGTCCATTTCTAGTAAAATTCGTTTGCATTACTCAACCAATAGTATTGAGTAATCGTCAAAATATTCGTTTTCACATGGCTAACAAAACTCATGCATCAATCGAATGAATCTTGTACAAAAAATAATTAGCAAACTTGACAACATTTTTCTTATAGGCTATAATTAAACAATTTCAAGCTCAGGCTTTAAAAAATTAATTTGAAGTTGAACCTACAAACTGAAATTCATGGAAAGTTAATGCTATAAACTATATGGAACTCAATATATATCAGCTAATATGCATGTATCGTACAAAATCGAGTAGTTAAAATCCAAATTAGGAGAAGGAGTAATTTATTTCTTCAACTCCAAATGTATTTAGCAGATAAGAAACTTCCCTCTTTCAATTATTCTCTATTGCAGTTACCTATACCACACCATCATCCCTCGTGTATATTAAACCAAACAACAACCACATTTTCAAAAATAAAAAATATAAAATAAAAAACTAACCAAAAAAAAAACTTATCTACATAGTTTTCTACGAAAATTCTGAGCAGAAACCAACTTGTTAAGTAGAATCTTCAACCTCCTCGAACCAGTTCCCGGCCTCAAAACCCCATAATTCTCCCCGTGCAGCTTCGAGCACTTGCTTCCGCCTTGGAAACACCACCCCCCGAGGGCGAACTGGCGGCTGCCCCTCTTGAGAAGGTCGCGGTCAATCTTGTTCAGAACAGGATCGTTCTTCTTGAACTTGCGCGCAAAGGGTCTGTTGCTGAGGACCATTTTCCTGTAATCTTTGAGACCTAATGACTTAGGGTGCTGCTTGGGAGGAATGTCCCATGTAATGTAGTGAAGGTCGTGGTTGACGGTGGTGTTCTTGAATTCCTCCGAGTTGCACAGCAATGTCTGGAAGTAGCCCTCCGGAGAGGAGACGAAGTTGGTGTAGTAGAGCAGAAGGCTTCGTGGGAGATTGTCCCAACCTGCTATGCAGTATTCTGAGAAGGATCTTGATAGGATTGTCCATGCTGACCCTGCATATATATGTATGTGTATAGCATTGATAAGATTAATACAAATATAATAATTAATTTCATGTGTTTTTATGGAACGGGAGACTGTATTTGATGTAGATGGTCTCGTTTTTAGGTTATTAGATGCTGAAATATGCATGTGTGACAGGGTGAAAAATGATAGGAATATGGGTTCACAACTGATAGATATTATTAGTATAGCTGTTAAAAGAGCCAGGCCTGGCCAAAAACAATTCGGATTGCTATATAATATAAAAGCTTCAGATTGGTTCGAAAAAATTCAGATATTTCTGCGGTCCAGCTCGCAGTAGTAGGGCAAGGTCAACAGGAAAGAAGAAAGAAAGACACACATTAGAGAATGAATTTCACCATTTTTTATTCATTCACTCCAATAAAGGATAATATTGTCACATTAACACCTCGTGATGATATTATCGTTTATTGGAGTGGAAATGATGAATAAGAAATGATCAAATTCTTATTCATATAAAACGAGGGAAAAGAAATGATGAGTTTAAAATGAGAGAATTTTTTTATCCCTTGTTTTCGCATTGATAAATTACAAAGCACGCACCCTAACTGTATTCCTATACAGATATAAGCTTCGAAGAATAGGAAGTGCTGAAAAACTGATTTTGGCCCAAATCAGGGTTTTTTAGCTCAAAGAAAAACTGGTGTGGGCCACAAACAAATTAGTTTTGGTTCTTGGCTTAAAATGTGAACCAAATGAAATATTCTTTTTTGAGATACAAAAGAGTCTGAAATAGTTTAATACATGTGGTAGTACGTGTGGAGGCCCTTCATCCAAAACGAAGCACGTGGGCGGACAATGAACCTACACATACGTGCGATTTATGGATAATGAACCTCAAAATTCCCGTTTTTTGTTTTTAGTGTTAAAATTCATTTATTGTGCCCAAATGCTTTGATAATCCATTCACAATATTTATTAGGTAATATATTCATTTGGAAAAAAAAAAAAAAAAAAAAGACTGTGAAACAGTCTAGTAGGCAGAATATTGATTTTATAATTCAAATGAATAATTTAGAGAGTTGCAATTACACAAGAATATATACAAAACATCAAAATAGGTGAATAGAAAAAGAAAAAAACAAACACAAGTGTTGGGCTGGGATTTGGTAGGGAATTAATAATATTGGCATTATGGTAGGTATGATGTACCTATAAGTTTTATAATCCCATTATTGTACTTGATAAGAATCAAAGTAACTGCTTCATTTGCTTTATATTAACTAAATAATATCACCACCAAACTATTTGACTTGTGTATATGTATATATTCGCCACCACCCACACTTAACAACCGATCACAATCAAATATCTCTTCACTTTCAAATTCATAAGCCGGTCATTAACTCCACTTACAAAACCCACTCTTTTTTGTGTCTTCTTCTATGTCTATTTTCTGATAAAGTTCCAACATTAAACAATCCAAACACGCCCTTTATTAACTTACAATCTCTATAAACGATTATTTGGACGTAATAAAAAATTTAATAACGCTATAAGTCTGAAATTTAAATATAACATCATCAATATATATATATATATATATATCTATTTTTAATATCTCTGCGTTACTACACTTTAATTCTAGGTGGGCAAACGTTAATGTTTTTACTGTGTATATATAGATGAGGGTATAAGTCATGGGTTATGGAACATGTACTATATGCATAATTATTTTAGGGCAATGTTCTGGAACCTCACATGTGGTGTTTGCTGGAATGCTAATTTTACTCCTAATTTTGTGAGCCACAAAATATATGAGCTTTTTTTGGAAAGCCACAAAAATTATATGACTTAAAAAGCAGGGAAATTGAAGAATATTTAATAAAGGAGAAAATTGGAAGGAAACTTACCAGTATAAAGTTTGAAAGCAGTCGGCAGACTTCTTTGTTTAATCACCCACCAGATCTCAGATTTATTTGCACTGTACAAACCCGGGTCTATTATAATTGGTTTCCCTCTTTTATTCCTGCATTTCAATCACATAATTAATATAAATATGGGTCTCTTTGTCCTTTTCTAAATCGATCATTTTTTTATTATCTTTAATCGATAATTAATCGATTATTATTCTACTTACAGTTTCCAACCCAAGTGGCTAGTGTGCTGAACAAAGTTGAGATCTTTAGGCAACTCTGAGAAGGAATGGATCAGATCTGCATTACGGAAAAAATCAAGAATCAACATAAATAGAAACCAACATCTAAAAAACTAATAATGCACACAAAATTTTTGATTAAAAAAAAAAAAAAGGAGCACTCACCATACCATCTTGAGTGATCAAAGGGTAATCGGAGGCGCTGAGATTGATAAACCAATCCCATTTGGCAGTTCTGAGCAGCATCGCCATAGCATGGAGAGTTGTAGCGAGCATGGTGGGGCCTCTGTAAGTTACCAAATTGGCCTTCTTGACGATCCAGACATTCCCAACTTGGGCAAAGACGGCATTGGTGGAGACGAACCTGGCGATCTCACGGTGGTCGTCGGCGGGGGCGGAGGCGTCGAGGTGGATGAGGTAGTGGTTGGCCGGGTGGTAGAGGGCGAGCATGAGCCGCTTCAGCTTCATGGTGTCGCCGGAGGAGGCGGAGATGAGGTAGGCGAAGGTGGCGTTGTAGGGATTGGTTTCTGGGAGGATGAAAGTGGTTGCTGGTTTCAGGATGGTGATGGGCTGTGTTGTCTTTGTGGGGATGTAGAGGAGAGAGAAGAAGAGGAGAGAGGTTAGGATGAAGGACAAAGTGAAGAGCTTCATGTCCATTGGAAGAGGGATTAGATGGCTAGGGTGATTTAATGGATTTTAATTGAGGGGGGATGAAAGAGAAGGTGTTAGTTTGGTGGTGGTTTCTTTTTCAAGTGAAATCAAGAATGGGAGAGAGATTGAGAGCTTTCATTGAAGAAGAGTGAGAACAGAGAGAGGAGAGATGAAGAGGGATGGGGAGATCGTTTGGTAGTTGTTATTTTATTCAAGTGCAATCAAGTATTGAGAGAGTGAAAGAGAGAGAGAGCGAGAGAAGAGTGTAGATGGGATCTCTAGTGGGCTTCCTTAACTTGGAAAAGAAGGGGACTCCTAAAGTCCAAAGGTAAAGTTTCAACTGTCACTTTGCTCCTTTTTTTCTCCTTGATTGTAAGCTTGATTTTGAAATTTATCCAACATATATCACTCAATTAAGACAGGGTTATCTAGAGTTTGCACAGGATCAAGATTTGTATAGATGTTTGAATTCTATCCAATGTATTTCATTATATATATTATGGATTTCATTTCGCCATTAATTTGAAAATCATCACTTTTATCTTGAGGGGTATACAGTCAGTGGCATTGTTCAATTATTAAGTATAATTTATTAGTCAAAACTATATTGAGAAGCAGTATCATTAGTCATTATCGGTTGAGGTTTGTGTCTCTGATTTTTTAAGTAAATAAGTTTTCCCAAAATATAACAATTTATTTAAAATAAATTAATGATAATTTAGACTGAGGGAAATAATACATATATTAATTGACAAATTGTTACCATGTGCAACTAGTCCCCAACATATGCCTAGTCTCTTTTTAAGTGGCGAGTTACAATCATCGTGGTTATTACCATTGTTTGAACTACACAGAAATTTCTCTTAGAAAAAACTAGACAGAATTGAGCTGGGCCTTATATGACCACAAATTTTAACTTGGGCCTTCTTAAAGACTCAAACTTTACACAAACCACATTTCCATCTATTTTTTCTTCTCTCTCATTTTCTCATGTTACTAAATTTTATGCAGATATAATATAATGCGTAAACTATGTCTGCCAATTGAATTATCCGATGCCAAAAAATGACTAACAGGCTAAAATCGTCGTTAATAATAACTTATAACACTTGAATAATGTATTGATTGAGTTGGCACTTAACCTGTCACTAAGACAACTTATGAGGCTAAAAACATTTAATTAGCTCCCAAAAAACTTTTATAACCTTTTGTTCTCACGAAAGTTATAGACGGAATTCTAATCCACCAAAATGTCATGTCTTGTTAGATATCATGTGACAGGGTCATACATCTTCACCCTTAGGTTTGTTTGGATAACGAAAGGGAAGGTTATGTTCTTAGTGAGTTTTGTAATTTTCTGTAAATCAATAAAGCAGCAGCCTTTAATTTCAAAAAGAAGAGTTGGAACTCAAATTTGCAGGAATCTTTGTTTTATAAGTGAAGAACCAAAAACGAACAAACCCTCAGTGGAACGCTATAAACACACGACACTAGGGCTAATATCAATCACACAAGCACAAAGTTAATGAACGATGATAAATAAAATTATTTGAGTTTCATTTTCTTTTTCTATTTTCCTAGTGATCTCGTTACCTGAGCTAGATGAGATCTAACTATAAATCGATCATCTTCCTCAAACAAGAAGAAATATTATAAATCGAAACAAATCAATAGTAAGGTAACAAGATAGTTTTGGAAGGGGATAAGATAAAACAAAAGGAAGCACATTAAATATAACCCTAAAGATTGGTTAACCAAAAGCATTCATAACAAACACCACCTTCTTTATGTTTTTCCCCCTTTTTTTAAGTAAAAAGGAAAAAATACAACGCATTTCTGGTTAATAACCAACTGCTTCACGAGAGCCATGACTCTCTTAAATAAAGAAACCGCTCCTAACTCGCTTAATCCACTCTTATCATCACCCCTATTTATTATACTTTCTCGAGTAAAAATGGGATAATGGAGTAGAGTTTAGTGGCATCTAACTGCATACATACAAACACATATTCACACACGTACATATTCAATGATACACACACACATATATATATGTATGTATATATATATATATATATATATATATATATATACGCCTTGAACAAGACTACAAATGATTTCGTTTCTTGAAATGGGTTTGAAGTAGGAAATCAGCCGCAGATTCTGAAGGGTTGACTGAAACAGACTGCAAACAGTTGAAAACAACGTCTACAGCCTAGACTTTCATCAAAGATCAAGGTCTCTCTCTCTCTCTCTCTCTCTCTCTCTCTCTCTCTCTCTCCACCTGGCATTGTTTCTTGACCTTCTTGCATCAACATTTGATTAACCAAGAAAAGAACCTCGTCAGTTCAAATCTTGTGCATGATAGTTGTCACTTTCTCCAAGTGCAGATAAATAAAAACGAATGGTACATGGATCGAGATGAGGAGGGAGGGGAACTTCTTCAGCAAGCTCTTCCAGCACCTTTTCTACATTCACTTGCTCCTAATCTCCATCCTAGTAATTTTCCTCACGGTGCGTGATGTGCTATCGGCTGCTGGCACCCGTCATGTCCAACCCAAGAAGTGGTACATACTAGTCCTCTCTTCAACAGCTTGCGCCGGAGGCTTAGGATTCTCATGGCAAGCATTGACGGGTTTCAACCCTTCAAGAACTCTCAAGGCTACATTCTGGCTAAGCCCCCTTCTTACATGTGCATTTGGGATTCTACTCGTCTCTATAGGCACTCCAGGGAGTCTAGTAGCATCAGTAATTGCACTAGTTTTTTCCATACTACAGTCCTTGTATGCATGCTGGGTTAATCCTAGGTTTGAGCATTCTAGCAGGATACTAAAAGCTTCTATTGCATATAATCCCCTAAAAGTAAAGACTAGTGTAGTTATATCAACCACTGCCAGCACTCTCTACTCATGTTTCTTGATGGCCGGCATTGGCGGAGCCACAGCAACTGGAACCATGGTCAACACTCTATTCATTATCCTAATCCTAGGAAGCTTGACATGGACCACACAAATCATCAAGAATATGATGCAAGTCACCGTATCACACATCAAATACATGCAATTCACATGTGGAATAGAAGTTGATTTCAAGGCAGTAGTAAAAACTGCAGCTAAATATTCCATGGGGGATATTTGCTTTGGCTCAATTCTCATACCAGTTCTTGGTGTTATTCGTGGTTCAGCCCGAGCAGTGAGTTTGGTTTCAGGGGATGTAGACGAGTTCATGTTCTCGTGTGCAAACTGCTGCTCAGGAGTTGCATCAAGGATTGTAGCATATGGAAACAGATGGGGTTTTGTGCATGTAGGGGTATACAACAAAGGGACTGTGCAGGCATCAATGGATACATGGGAAATGTTTAAAAGAGCTGGGATGGAAAAGTTGATTAATTCTGACCTGACTAGTTCGTTCTGCTTCCTATCTGGGGTGGCAGCAGGATCTGTCTGTGCACTACTGGGAGGTACTTGGGCACTTGTTATTCACAGGAACTATGCAACAGAAGTGTGCATCTATGCCTTCTTGACTGGATATCTCACTGTAAGGCATAAGCTGATCTAAAATTTACTATATACTTTTACTTCTTTGTAAGGAAGTGATGAGAGTTTTTAATGTCATGAACTTTGAACAATTTTCAACTCTAAAATTGCAGAATAGGGTGGCCATGGCATGGGTGCAAGCCAGCATAATGGCATATTATGTAGCATATGCAGAGAATCCCCAAAGCCAGCAATTTGGGAACACCATCCCAGCTTATATGCAGGAGCTACAAAGATCACAAGTGTAAAGTAACAAGAAATTTTCTTCTTATGGTCCAAGTACTATGGATTCTTTATGCCTATTCTAGACAGTGTACATAGGTTGTTAGAGAACAATCCAACATTCAAATGTTAGACTTAGAGCAAAACATGCTATGACCTGATGTACCCTTTTTTACAACAATGTTGATAAACAAAGCTTTTACTTAACCTACAATTTTCAATTAGTCTTGAAATAATGTGTTGCACAGTTTTCCTCACTCAATAAGCTTTCTACATCAGGATTTCTTTTATACAATCGAGAGAAAGTGAAGGAGCTTCAGTGGTTACCCTTCAGCTTATCTCATTATTACTTGAGCAATGAGGGTCAAACACAATATATATAGAGCAGTGTATGACCTCCAAAGACAGGAAAATATGACCTTTCAGCAGATTCCTATATTCTGTTTTTCTTAATTTGGGAAAGTATTAGTAATCATGGAGGCAGAATTTATAGCAGAGAAATATCATATCGATAACAATGTACACGAATTCAATAAACATTGTTCCCGTTCATTGTATGATACAACAAGAAGATAGAAGCAAAAGCCTACACATGTTTGAGGATCTGTAATCAGGATTTCTGCAGGTTTGCATTACATGCCCCAGGTTATAACTAGTTCAATGAGAAGCAAACCTTTTTATGCAAGCCATATCAAACATGAAGCCAAATCAAAGATGACCCCGGCCACCACATTCTGAACACATGGTATTCCCTGTTCCTCCACAACCTGCATGGTAAAAGAGGGATGTAAGTTCTTTCACGCTGTGATCAAAGCATTCCTCTCAATCCTAAGATCAAAAAAAATTATGACAAGCAGTTGGTCTCCATCATTTTTGGTTTCTTTGACTTGTTTTATAAGATATTTTCGGCTTGTTTTGTCTAAGATATTTATGGTATGACCCCGGCTTGTTTTTTCTAAGATATGCTTACAGTGTTTATGGAAAAATATTCTTTTAAGAAAAAAAATGAAACTCACACTCATGTTATAAATGGCAAACAAATTATAAATTGATCATTAGCAACTACTACTAGAATCACATACAGAGCAACAATGTCAAGAAACTCTCTCAGAATAATACCTAAACATCGAACTTTTACGATGATTCCTTGACTCTCCAAGATAGAGTCCACATATAAGCCTGACCCTGAACAAGTTGCACAAAGACTCGCTCCTTTAGCCTGACAACTAGAGCATCGAGGATTTGCTCCAACATTCTTCTCAGTCAAGGCAAGCCCAACAGGCTTCTCAATTATTTCCTCAGGGATAGGTTTATCATAACAGAAAAGAGATTCAAGACTACTTATTCGCCTCACATCCCCAGCAGCACACTGAACAACCTGCAACATCATTCTATATCCACTAAGTAAATTTAAATTATGCACAGAAGAATATCATATTAGTCCAAGGCACATAAAATAATTTCCATACAAGATACCCCCACAAGACAAAGTTGATATGCTTCTCAGAGAGCATATGATGACAGTATATCCCAGACCACTGACCAAGAACGGACACACATACAAAATAAGTTGGAAGAATCATGAACTCTGTCCATCACCAATGACACGCCTCTTCTCACACACAGAGGCTGCAAAATGCAGCTACGCAACCTTAATTCATCAAGCTAGCATCCCAAAGAACATAGTATTTGCGAGCTCCCTAGTTACCAAATCACAGTCCTAAATTACAATGCTGCAGCTGTGTTCTTCATCATTGTTCACATTAATTTTCAACTACTTATGCTAAGTATTACCGCCTTTCTAATACCAATACTCACAGACAGGCAGTGCTAGACAACCAGTCAAGCATTCAGCAATAGTGCCACTAAACTAGTTTCGGAGCAAAAAATCATCCAACAATATTTTGAAATTTAAAATCACAACCACTAACCCTAGCGGGAGAACCAAACGAGGATGAAATGAGCAAGACGGCGTCGTTGCAGGGAATTCCATAACCTATCCTGTGAAGAATCCTCGAATTGTTGTGCAAACGATAATGGAAAGGGGAGGTTGAACAAGGTGCAATTCTCAGAGCACAGTCCATTTCTTGGGGCAATTCGAAAATGAATGGGAATGAATACTAATTGTGTTTCATACACTGTATTTATATATGTTTATCTTTGTAGTCGTTGATTGTGTCTTCTGCTCCTTTACTCGATATTAACGAACAACAGTGTCTCGAACTCCTCTCTAGGGTGAGCATTCGGATTTCGATTCGGATTTTTGCCTAATCCGAACCGATCCGAAAATCCGAAATTTTCTCAAAATGAAATCCGATCCGAACCAAATTATCCGAAAATCCGAATCCGAAAATTCGAAATCCGAACTTCCAAATCCGATCCGAACCGAAAAATCCGAAATTGCATAAAATATCCAAAAAACCTAACAAAAATCCGAAAATCCGAAAATCCGAAATTCGAAAATTAGAAAAATCTGAAAATTATAACATTATTTTTTCTAAATTAATACCTTAAGGTTGGTAGTATATAAAATATAATGTTTCAATATATATGTAATAAGTGTAAATTGAAAGTGTAAATTAATATATATATATATATATATATATATTACTAAAAATATATTTCGGATTTCGGATTTATTCGGTTTTTAATATATCCGATCCGAAAATCCGAAATTTGCCAAAAATGTAATCCGAACCGAACCGAAAATCCGAAAAATCCGAACCAAATTTTAAATTTCGGTTTGGTTCGGATCGGATATTCGGATTTCGGATATTTTGCTCACCCCTACTTTTAAGATTACAATCCATATTAAGATTGTTTTAAAGTACTGACAACGTCCTGGATTGGGAAGGACAAGCCAGAAAGAACTTGCAACCCACTATTTCAATACCAAAAAATCTCTCCTTCATCACATCACCCATACCGTAAATATCAAGAACCATAAACATTAAACTGAATCCTAAATAACTCACTCAGCAGGTTATGATTTTGGTAATCGATCATCAAATCTAGTCATTAAAAAGAATTTCAAAATGGGTCAAGTTCCAACTCAGACAACGCCTTTAATAAATTCAATCCCCTCACATATACTTGCAAGAATACAACCATAAATTGGTATCCTGTACAATGCTGCTACTACTCCAAAAAATTCACATGCATCTAACAGGTAACCAAAAAATACAACCATAAATTGGTATCCTGATCCTTCAAATTCATGCATCAAGAAACCTCGCATGTGTTGTTGTTTGAGGGCGATCGACACTCAGCCGACAGACAACGGACTACGATAGAACTGCAATCCATAGTGCTCCAATCAGAGCATTAGTTATGGAAAAAGCATTCATGTATTCGAACATGGCCAGGGAGCTCGAGCTCTTCGTGTCCATAGCTGGAATGGTGCTGTTTATAAGTGAACCGTTCCTGTCACTGCACCAACACATAACACATTGTTTAAGATTTGTGCTCCAAAACATCCAATTCTCGATTTCCAACAATTATTTTGTCTCAGGCTGTTCAAACAGCCATGTGAATACCTGTGTGTGTGTGTGTTTGTTGCAAATAATGGACTTACCTTCCGGGGAATATGCATGAACCATGACCTGCAATGATTTCATAAGAAACATATATTACATATAGATACACCAGTTTTGAAATGAAAATGATAAATTCAATTTGGAGAAAGGTGTTGGTGTTTACTTGGATTAGTAGTAGTGATAGTTGCCACCCCATTGAAATCACAGCTTCCAGAAGCCCTCCCCATCTGATGGTAATAAGTGTCGAATGCGTATGTTGCATGTGCAGCCACGGAGTCTGGTTCGTAGCACGCTTGCCCCTGCAACAACGGCGCGCAGTCGACCTTTCCAGGTCCACACGCCCAGTCCAATGCAGCCTGCAGCATTTTCGAATCCACGCCTGGTTTTGCAGAACAGTAAGTCTGGTTCGTGGTATCATTTGTCAATACGGATCCTGAGTCAGTCAAGCGCAAAATGTATATTGGCTTTCCCTGTGCATCGAACAAGCCCCAATTCTTCTCTGAGAGAGGTCTCTCTTTCATGTCTTCGTTGTAGAGCTCATAAATGTAAGTACTAACAGCAATATTGGGATGCTTAGGAGTTCCTGTTTTCTTCAGCACATGCCTTATTAAGTTGCTGTTGTAAGTGTTGGCATTCTCGGTGTTGGCATCCGGCTCATTGGAATCCCCTTTCGATGGCCAACCTGACTCGGTCACCAGAACAGGAACATTAGTGACATTAAGGTCAGCCATTGCAAAGTATGCAGCATCAATCATGGCATCAAAGACATTAGTATAGTGGAGGAGTGTGTTCGAGTCCACGGCTTCTTTGTTAGCTGGGAGAGGCTTGAAGAGCGCATAATCTAACGGAATGACACCATTAGACTGCATGTAATCAAAGTAAGGATACACATTAAGCATGAAATATGAGCCTGTGGATTGCAAGAACTTGAGCACAGGGACCAACACCGGGTTCCAGGTCCGGTTAAAGAAGGCTTGAGATGGTGGGAAAGAATCTAGGATCATGGAAGAAGCAAGAGGTGTTGAAACTTTGATTTGCCTGTCGAGATTGGACGCCACAAGTGCTGACTGAATGTATTTGAGAGCATTAATCAAGATGGGTGCCACATTTGGCATGGCAGTCAGAACCTCAGAACCAACACAGATTGTCGTAATATTGGTGGCGGGGTAATGCGCCACCACGTTCTGTGCAACCCAATTAGCAGCGGTTGAATTGGATTGACCAATGCCCAGAAGTTGCTCGTTGGGCACGGTGATGGTAACTCTGATTCCTGTATTGGCAAGTGCAAGAAGCATGCCACGGTCTGCATCATACAGCCTGACATTACGGAGTTGCTGGGCTTTGAGAAGTGCAACCACCTGAGTTGGATGAGGCATATCTGAGAGCTCTGTTCCGATGTTCACTCCGATGAACGCTTCTACAAGAGACAAACCAAATCCCTCCTGGTTATTTTGGCACTCCCAATTGAATATAAGTTATGATTTTGAAGTAGTAAAGTTTAGATTATAAACTTATAATGACTAACAATGATACGATATCTCAAGCCAAGTATTACTCAACTCATAAAAGATATTGGATATCAAGAAAAATAAAGTCCTTCTGTGCTTGAAAGAAGAAAATGATATATCTAGCTGCTGAAGGTCCAAAGCAATGATATAAAAGTTGTAATATTTATTATTACTCGGATTTAAAACTCAGCTTGCAATCTTGTAATCTACAAACAAGGCAACTTAGTGAGATCTTAAAAATCAAATTAGGCCTCTTAAACGTGTTATTTCGAGACATCCAATAACCTATAACCTACCAAACATTACATAGTATGTTTTAAGAAGCTTATAAAGCTCAGCCTCAGCCAAACTTACAAGGAAGCCTTCATATCTTGAAACCAAATATTAATGCATCTCACAAAATATATATTCAGTCTCAGCCATACTTACAAGGCAACTAAGGCAACTAAGGATACATTACCTAATTGCTACGTATGGTTTTGTATCTCACAAAAATATATATTTGTATCATACAAATTATCTATACCAAATGTAACCACTAAAATAAATAGTAGGCCACAACAATGACATTGGCTCATGTTAGCACTTATTCATACAACTTGTAGTGCGTCCATGTTAGAAAGAAACATACAAAAAGAAAAGGCCTGGAAGTATGGGAGTGTGGGCCCTCTCACAGCCATTGAGGCATTGTTATTTTTTAAACATTAACGCCAACCAACTAAATTGCAACGACAAAACAATAAAGAAAAAGTGAAGAATATATTGTTGAGCACCTTTGGTCTTACATTTAACTCATTAAAAGTTTGAGCTTGACCATCCCAAAGAAACCTGTATTCCTACAGTGCTCTTGAATCCTAGGTGAATACAGGAAATACCAACATTTGCAGCTGCAGTTCAGCCAAATATGAAACTAAACAAATGAAATCTTAATGACAGATCCCATTTGAAACTTGCAATTAAACTTCAGTTCTTGATTCAACTGAAAAACTTGGGTAAACTAAAAGAAGTCCTAAAATATCATTTAAACAGAACTATAAACCTCAGACATTGACAACCACAACTCACCAAAGCGAAACTTACAAAACCTTAAATAAAAAAGAAGCAAACAGAGGAATCCAGCATTAAAATAAGACTAATTTCACAAAAAGAGAGTTTCTAAAGCAAAATGGGTAGCAAGATTGCATCTTTTTTCCTGTTAATTTTGTTACCTTCATCAGCAGAAACAGCTGACACTGTCAAAACCAAAAGTAAAAGCACAAGTGCCATTCTCTCCATTATCTCCCTAACCAAACCTCAACAAAATGAAAGGGGAAAAAAACCAGAAAGACTTCTACAGAAGAGTGGTGCTGTAGAGAGAGAAGCGATTGCAAGGAAGATTTCCAGGGAAATCAGAAAGAGTAGAAATAGTACTAGTGAAAGGGTATTTAATAAGATGAAAAATAGTTGAGCATCAATTACTAAAAGTTCCTGAGATTGATCAGACGGCTAAAATATCATCTTCATTCTGTCCTGTTCTAATTTTTCCTTTATTCCTTTCCCCTCCATCTCTCTCTCTCTCCCCTTTTATTTGGTTTTTTTCTGAAGGTAACCTTTTTACAGTCCCGTAGTTTCTGCCTCGAGCGAAGACATTTACTTTGTTTGTAGCCGTTATAAGCTACTAATACTGTTGTTTCAGTTAGTCGGATTAACGTGCTTGTTTCATTTCTCATCCCACTCTTCTACTTCTAAAATATAATTATTTTTTTTATAAAAAAAAAGGATTTGATAGTAATAACAAATTTGCACTACTTTCAACCCGAATTCTGAAACGCCTCGATCACAATCTTATTTTAAAATTTCTACCACTTTATATCATCTCTTATTTGATCAAGAGCAAAATCTTGTTTTGGACTGAACAAATCCGAAGAGCAAAATCTTGTTTTGACAATGACATTGTTTTAACCGCACACGTCCGAAAAGAAAGCATTGATATTATAACTGCTGTGAATCAGAATGCGATATTCTAAAACCATTGGTGCCTCATTTTTAGCCATAATTCCATTTTTCGGTTGCGATAGTCTCATTTTCAGTCACAACATTTTTAATGTTGCCCCAAAATTTCGGCCTCATTTTCATATACAATTCTATTTTTTCATTTCACCACTTTTTATTATTCTCTAATTTTGTAAATTAATTTAAATTTCGATGTTTGCAAAATAAAAATAATCAATAGAAAATGCAAAAATTACATAATAAAAATTCAAAAATTATATTAATAAAAAATAAAAATAACAAATAAATTATATATTACTAAATTACTTATTTTAAACAAAATTTATGATCAAATCCCAAAGTTAAATCTAGTAGCCCAACTAACACAACATAAACGCAATTAGCTTTCATAAATTTGGGAATTTCAAATCAATGTAGCTGCCCACATTTCTAAAACTAAGTGTTTGCTTAAAATGAAAATAGGAAGAAAAAATAAAGAAAAAGACACCCAAACTTCTAACACCAACACTGCTTCTCCTTCTCCACCCAATTTCTCTTTCAAAAATCAAAATTAAAAAAATGAAAAAAAAAGTAGGCTTGGGCTGCCGCAGCCGCAGCCGATCGTCATATCTGAGCCGGGTGAGGGGCGCACGCTGTGACTACTGGCGGCCGCGCACGCCTTGCAGGGGCGCCACGAGCTCCGTCGCAGCCGCATCACGCACAGTGGCCGCATAAGCAGCGCCTTTGCAGATGCCCTAATTAAAAGTTTTAGATGTCATATTGAGAAATTACAAATAAATTTTAAATGTCATAATTTTTTATGCAATTAATACTCCTTTCATCCCAAATTAGTTGGACATCTTTCACTATTTGGACATCTCATTTCAATAGACCATTATTTAAAAATAGAGATCCATTGCATAACAAATATTTCAATATAACTTATTATCTACACCATATATCATATGACCCGCTTGTTTTCTCATATCTCCTACTTATTAATTGAAATTAATCTTTTGCTTTCCTATTTTTTTAGATAAATACATCATCAATAAATGTTATCTTCTCTCTCATATTTTATTATAATATACTATTTTCTTCACATCTATATCCAAATCTTAAGGTCTATTGATGGGAACAGAGGGAGTATAAGTTTTCATGAATTGAAATGTTAAAAAAAACTATAAATTTATAAATTTTTTTACATATGAGAAACTTTTAATGTATTTAAAAGGTAAAATATATATTTATTTGACAAATTACATAAAATTAAAATTTGAGTTATTTTTTTACTTTAACTTCAAATTAATTAATTAAAAGAACAAAATGTTTTGCTAATATTTATGTAATTTGTATTAAACTAATAAGAACTTGTTCGGTAGTCATAATAAGAAATGATGAGATAAATAAAGTAAGATGAGATTGAAGATAGAGATTTATTGTATCTTGAAGATAAGGTATTTTTGTTGTTTGTTTGGTAGAAAAGATATAAATCCATCTAATATTGTATATGAATTATAAAATTACTTTTTTTCCATTCTTAAATGTAATTTATTTATCTAATTTTAATATTTAATTATATTTTCAATGTTTACATAACTAAATTAAATTGGATTTATTTATTAATGACCATAATAAGTGACAAACTACCAATCTTAAATAATGATTATAATTTAGACAGTATTTAAGTAGTTCTTAACAAAATGAATTTGTGATAAATTAAACATTGATATAGTACGTAATTAGTCCTTAATGACCAACAATGGTCAACGGTCGTGGCCAACTCCGGCGATGGGTTGAACTTAGATTTTCAATCGGAATCCATGCATGTTGACCCATTTTCCAGCGAAACCAGGAATCGAAACTAAAAAATCAACAAATCGAAACAGACCTATCGAAACCACAAAAAATAAAAAATAAGAAATTGAACATCTTCTTGTTGGGAGTGTAGCTGGAAATGCGAATAGCTTCTTCCGTTTCCTTTACCAACAACGACGAAACACGAAATAAAAACTCTCATTTTCCAGTGATATCGAACTAAACAAACAAAAAATGCACAAAAAATACTGAAGAAATCGATACAAAAAATACTGAATAAATTGAACCATAAACACAGAAGAAATCGATACAAAATACTGAAGAAATCGGACTAAGTTGACAGAGAAGAAATCGATACAAAAAAAAACACTGAAGGAATCAAAGTGGCTCAGAAATCTAATATAGAAATCTCCATCGCCCTTGCCAACATCGAACAGAAAATCGGCCCAAAAACCAAATTCAAATAACCCGAATTTGTCAAACAAATCGAACCCTAATTTTTGGGATAGAGGCTAAGATATGTAAAACCAATATCATTATCGCCCCAAACCTGCCCCCAATCAAAGGACAACACAAAAACCTTCAATGTATGCCTGCAAGAACAAAGAAACCCGACGAAATTCTGCCCAAAATCAAGCGAGACAACTACACGTATGGTGCGACAACGATTGTGAAGAAATGTGACGGTGCGTCGGCGGCCACTACCACCGAACACATACATTGCCGTCTCCGTCGTTTCAGAAGTCACCAAGAGGGAGGCTCAGATCTGGGTTATCCATGGACTGCCTCGACGGGAGAGATTATACAGAGCAAAAATGGAGTGAGAGATTAGAGAGAGAAAGTTGCGCCAACGGGAAAGAACAAGTAAAGATGGAGAGGGCAGACATGGTAATCGTGGCAGAACAATATTTAATCGCAATAAAATGGTACGATTGTGTATATGGGTTTAAGCTTCAAAACAACGATGTTTTGGACGAATTTGGAGTGAGCCACGATTATTTTTGTTGGGCCCGACGGGTCGAGATAACTTTAGTCACATCTATCAAACACCTCATATGTACTATTAGGCCTAGATAACTTATTTTATTTGGCTCTTATCACCTTATCAAACATGCCCTAATAGTTTTTGAAGTATTAAAATAAAATTGAATATATAGAAAAAAAAAGAATGATGCTAACATGAACTAAATGTGAGCTAGGTTTTTATATGATATCACTTTTTATATTTTGTGATAATTATACTTTTACACCTAAACTAACATTTTTTTTCAAAATTAGGTCACATTTGATATTAAAATATTAGTACATGATAAATTTAGTATATTTTCAATTCTTTTGTACAACCCATAGCCGCATTGGTAGTCGAAAATCTAAACTTGTATTTTCATCGGGGAATAGAGGACAAGCATATTTCGATTACTAACACAACCGTCCACTATTAGAAAAGTGGAATTAGTCGTATAATCTAGGTTAGACGACAATCAATTTATTGAGCACCTATTTTTGGTGTGAGATTTTAATTGATATTTATGTTTTCTTTTTTGATTTTGTAACACCACGGAAATTTATACCGTTCATTATTCGTTTTTATTAGGGAAAGTACATTAAAGTATATACTCTGGTTTGTTTGAATTATTTTCCAGTAGGGGTGAGCATTCGGATTACGGTTCAGATTTTTTTGCCTAATCCGAACCGATCCGAAAATTTCCAAAAATTAAATCTGAACCGAACCGAATTATCCGAAAATCCGAAATCCAAACTTCAAAATCCGATCCGAACCAAAAATCCGAAATTGTATAAAAAATCCAAAAAACCTAACAAAAATCCGAAAATCCGAAATTCGAAAATCTGAAAAATC
>JAYDZE010006672.1:0-10642 GCA_034509125.1 Monilaria moniliformis
TTTCTTCAAGAGCATGGTATAGTGGCTCAATACACCATGCCTGGTTCACCATATGAAAATGGTGTTGCTGAACGAAGAAACCGAACTTTAATGGACATAGTGCAGAGTATGCTTAGCAACTCAAAACTTCCTAAGTCTTTGTGGGTTGAAGCTCTTAAAACTGCATTGTATATATCAAATCGAGTGCCAACTAAAGTTGTTCCCAAAACTCCTTTTGAGTTGTGGAAAGGTTGGAAACCAAGTTTACAACATATACGCGTTTGGGATTGTCCTTCAAAAATAAGAATTTACAATCCACAAGAAAAGAAGTTAGACCTAAGGACAATAAGTGGGTATTTAGTTGGATATGCTGAAAGGTCTAAGGGCTATAGAATTTGCTGTCCATCTTATAGTACTAGGTTTGTGGAGTCGAGAAATGCTAAATTTCTTGAGGACAACTTGATTAGTAGGAGTGATCAATCTCATATCTTGATACCAAAGAAAGATCATTTGAATGTTCAAACCCCGCAATCAAGTGATAGATTGATTGTTGTTTCCTATGCACCTCGTTGCCAAACGGGTGATGTACAACCAATCGTTGAAGCTCCACAGATTGCCGACGATGTTGTAGATGATCTAGTTGTTGAACAACCAATTGAGGAATTTGTTCCTCAACAGGAAGTGCAACAACCTCCAAGGAGATCAACAATTCCTAGTTACTATGTTATGTGTACTCAAGAATCTGACCATGGTGAAGCCGATAACAATCGTGAATCATTTTCACAAGCCATGAGTTGTAATGAATATGAGTTATGGTACAATGTTATGTTAGATGAGATGAATTCTATGGCATCTAATAGAGCTTGGACTCTTGTCAAGTTGCCAGATGGTGCAAAAGCCATCGGTTGTAAATGGGTCTTTAAAACAGAACAAGACTCATCTGGCAACATCGAAATATATAAGGCAAGACTTGCAGCCAAATGATTTACTCAAAATGAGGGAATTGATTGCACGAAAACTTTCTCTCCTGTATCAAAGAAAGATTCTCTCCGTATCATTTTGACATTAGTAGCTCAATTTGATTTTGAATTACTTCAAATGGATGTGAAAATTGCTTTCCTTAATGGAGATTTAGACGAGGATGTTTATATGAAACAACCCGAAGGATTCCTCTCTAGTGATGGTGAGCATTTGGTGTGCAAACTTAAGAAATCTATATATGGTTTGAAACAAGCTTCACGAAAGTGGTATTTAAAATTCCATGTTGTGATCTCTTCATTTGGTTTTGAAGAGAATACCATGGACCAATGTATATACCAGAAGGTCAGTGGGAGCCGAATTTGTTTCCTTATCCTATATGCAAATAATATTTTACTTACAACAAACTATAAAGGGATGTTACGTGAAGTGAAACAATTTCTCTCTAAAAAATTTGATATGAAGGATATGGGCGAGGCATCTTACGTCATAGGGATTAAGATCCAAAGAGATAGATCTCGACATGCGTTGGGACTATCTCAAGAAGCCTATATCAATAAAGTTTTGAAGAGGTTTCGAATGAAAGATTGTTCACCGAGTGTAGCACCTATTATGAAGGGTGACTGATTCAATTTGAATCAGTGCCCGAAAAATGATCTTGAGAGGGAACAAACGAAGGACATTCCTTATGGTTCCGTTGTTGGAAGTCTTATGTATGCTCAGGTCTGTACTAGACCTGACATAGCATTTGTAGTTGGAATATTGGGAAGATATCAGATTAATCCAGGTATTGACCACTGCAGAGCTACAAAGAAAGTATTGAGATATCTCAAGGGGACTAAAGAGCACATGCATGTATATAAACAAACTGATGACTTGGAGATTATTGGATACTCAGATTCAGATTTTGCTGGGTGTATTGATTCTCGAAAATCAACTTCTGGTTATATCTTCATGTTTGTTGGATGGGCTGTATCATGGCGAAGTGCAAAGTAGACATTAGTTGCAACTTCAACCATGGAGGCTGAGTTCGTTTCTTGTTTTGAGGCTACTTCTCATGGTGTATGGTTAAAGAGTTCCATATCTGGGCTTAGAATTGTTGATTCTATTTCAAGGCCATTAGGATATATTGTGATAATTCAGCTGCTGTTTTCTTGGTTAAGAACAATAAGAGTGGAAGTCGAAGTAAACACATCGACATTAAGTACTTAGCCGCATGAGAACGTGTTAAGGAGAATAAAGTGGTCATTGAACACATAAGCACTGAATTGATGGTTACCGATCCTTTAACAAAAGGCATGCCACCTAGCGGGTTTAAGGATCATGTTGCAAGAATGGAAAGTAGTTCCACATTATAGTTTGTCTATGAAATAGGTTCATATGTATTGAAACTCTTGTTTATTGTGTTTTCCACATATTTGTAGTGAACATTTTTTTTGAGAAATCACATTCAGTTGGATCCAGAACAAACATTGAGTTTGTTCGTTAAGAGATAATGGTCATCTAAGGATAATGATGCATTGTAATACATGGAAGGCAATATTCGATATTAGAATAACTGTCGCCATGATTCGAGTATCAATTTCTTTCTAAAGTAAATGTGTTTTTGGGTTTGGTCTCTTACCATAAGAGGTATGCAGACCAAGTAGGAGAATGTAAAATAGATATGGTCCGCCTTTGAGACATTTTGTCAAACACCTTCTGTGTGTTCGACAATAATGTAGATAGGCAAACCAAAAACCGCTTCCTTCTCTAAAGATCGACCGAGAACTGCTTTTGGCAGTTAGTTCAATCGATAAGGTGTCATGACAGTTACGTTTTGATGGAAAACGTTTGTATATATATATGATACAATATTTGGATCCCTACATCCAACGTATTGCATATAACATACACCATCAAATTGAAAACGTGTAGAGTGTAGAAGCATCCAAATTGCAGGGAGAACTCAAGTGATTCACGTCCTATTTACATCACGTATCAATGACTGGAGGTTAGTGATCTATTCATTTCCACTTTTACGTATTTAATATTTGGCTTGAGAATTCGTTTGGCATAGAATTCTAACACCTAGTGCTTATTATTGTTGCTTGTAAAATCACATCATGAAATCAACAATGAGAACTATGTGGATGAAACCTAAGTACCTGCATCTAGAAATAAAAAAAGGCTACAAATACTTTGAATGCAAGTTTTGTACCCAACATATCACATTAGGTGTGAAGAGAGTGAAGAATCATCTAGCATGCACACATAAAGATGTGAAACCATGTAAAAATGTACCGGATGAGGTGAGTGAAGAAGGAGATGTTAGCGTATTAGAATGCATTTGAGAGTACAAAATATATGAAGCAGCTGAATTATAAGGAAATGGTGGATAGCGGATCGTATTATGGTACTGGAGGTGGTGCTGCAGGCAGTCATAGTGTTGGTTGTTGCACAAATGCTACAATAGAGATTATTAGATCTGGCCCTAGCAATTGTAGAGGTGTTAGGTGGCCCACGAGCCGATACATGGTGAATGAGAATACTGAAATTGGTAAAATGACTCCAGCTATTGCTAAAGAGCATAAAAATCAAGTCTGTTTATATACTGGGAGATTTTTTTTACGAAAACAGGATCTCATTTAATGTTGCAAGAAGTGCATCATTTGTCAGTATGTTGCGGTCAGTTGGAAACTATGGTCGAGGATTAAAGCCTCCAACCATGTATGAGCTTCAAACTTGAATATTGGAAGAAGCAGTGAAAACAACAACTGCACTTGTGAACGAGATCAAAGAAACATGGATAAAATTGGGGTTTCACTACTATTTGATGGTTGGTCAGATATGAGAAATAGGATTCTCGTCAACTTTCTCATTGACAATCAATATGGGACTGTTTTTCTTAAAACATTTGATGCATCAGATTGTGTGAAAGATGCTAAAGAATTATTTGAATTGCTTGATGCAGTTGTTGAAGAAATTGGAGAAAATATTGTTGTTCAAGTGATAACCAATAATGAAAATGCATACAAAGCGGCTGGAGGTTTATTGATAGAGAAGAGGAAGCTTTTATATTGGACTCCGTGTGCAGCACATTGCAATGATTAGATGCTTGAGAAGATAGGGGACTTGCCACAACACAAAAATATTGCTTTGCTTTAAAGCAAAGAAAGTGAGCAACTTCATGCATAATCATCAAAGGGTATTGAGTCATTTAAGAAAAAAAGGCATAAAAAGATCTTCTTCGACCAGCTGCCACACGATTCGCCACCGCCTACTTGACTCTAGAAAGTATGCTAGAGCTGAAGCAGTCGTTGCAATTGTTTTTTGTATCGATTGAATGGGTAAATTGTGCATGGGCAAAGAAAGCTTAAGGGAAAATGTGAAAAATATTGTTATGGGGGACAACACATTTCGGTCTAGTGTGGTTTATTCTATTAAAGCCACAAAGCTATCTATTGATGTTTTGAGGATGGTCAATGATGAGAGGGCGCCAGCCATGGGATTTATTTAAGGTGTTGTGGATGAGGCAAAGGAAAAGGAAAAGAAAAAGATCGAGAATAACTTCAATGGAAAGTTGTCTTTCTATAAGGAGATCTGGCAAATCATCGACCAAAAGTGAGATAATCAGATGCACAGGGATTTGCATGCATGCAGCTGCGTATTATTTGAATCCTCGATACAGATGGAATCCAAATGTTTCTGAGCACGCAAGGTTAAGCTCGGTTTGGGTAGCATGGAATGACTCAGTCCAAATCAAGACATGTGCAAGAAGGTCGAGACCCAACTTGATGCTTATGGATACAAGACAGGATTGTTTGGCTTTAAGTCATCTTTGGAAACATACTTAACTCGTCCACCAGGTATTTATTATGAATTTACAATGATTTAATTTCAATTTGGATACTAAATAGCTTATGTAAATTTTGAAATATTGAATACAATATTCCTTTAATATAAGTTGCATGGTGGGATAATTTTGGAGATGGAGTTCCACATTGAAATCATTTGCAATGGATACAAGACAACATCAGCATGTGAACGTAATTGGAGTACTTTCAATCAGGTGCATATAGAGAAAATAAATCGTCTAACCATATTGAAGTTGAACAAGTTAGTGTACATTATATACGATAGGAACTTGAAGTACAAACATTTGAAGAAACAATGAGGATGATCCTTTGGTTGTAGATGATGTGCCTTCTAATGACGAGTGGTTAGTCTACTCAGATGATGAAGACACCGCGGCGGAGGAACAAGTGGGGCGGCCAGCCGATGAGACGCGCGACGCGGTCGATAAGGGACTAGTCGAGGCACTTGCATCTGACTTTTATATGAGCTTGTCGTAGTCGATTTTTCCACGATTCTCAGCCGCAACTTCGCACGGCATCACGATTTGTTCTTCTTGGCTATCTTGCTCAGTTTTGGTCTCCATTTTCATTTAGAGAGAGAAAAGAGATGGGAGAGGGTGAGAAATAGTTATCGGTAGGGTTTTTTGGAGGGGTAGGTTGTTTTGAGGATTTGATAACTATATAATAAAATGTAGCCTTTTTTTAATTAATTTATTTATTTGATTCAGCTCCTAACTTGGGCAATAATCAATGAATGGTGAGTCATAAAAAAGTGACTGATTATGCAAATTCCACCAACAGTATCCGAAAATGGGCAATAACTTTTTTTCTTCTTTTTTTAGTTAAGGAAAACAGGAGTAAATATAAAAAATCAATAACTAGAATTATAAATAACCAAACCACTCACAAGCTATTTAGAGTTCTATTCGAAAAAAACACGTTCAATCTTATATAGTAAAACTTGTTAATTAAACGAATCAAACTTAACATTATGTTTGTCTCATTAAGTGATTTAACTTGAAAATATAAACTTATTAGCTAGATATGATTATATTTATTTCTATCAATAGTAATAATTGTATCGTGTTATTATAGAAAAATAATTTATTTTAATATAAAAATAAATAATATTTCAAACATACATCTAAATTTAAAAAGTTCATTTAGGCTTGAATAAGCATATGAACCTCGAAGTATTCAATAAAAGAATTGGCTTGATACTAAATAAATAAAGCTTGAGAACGATGGTGTTACACTCAGCTCAATCCAATACCGATAATATGTCATATTATCTCCAGTTTCACAACTTCTTTTAGGGGGAAAATATCCCTAAAGCAAGAGAAAATCAATGGGCCGATCAGTTGGCTGCACACAATATTCGTGCAATTAAAACTTGCTTCATGCAAACCGTTGGAAAAGCCAGCATTTAAATTTCTTTATACACAAATAAATATATGCCTTCGAAACAATTAACCGATATATATATATATATAATATACTATTTTACTCCCATAGTAAAATATTAAGAGCTTAAAAATTAAAAAGAAAAGGTCTTATTTTAGAAGTTAACATTTTAATCATTATAATTAGAATCATTACTAACAAAACTAATATTAATATATTTTGACACACTAAAAAAAGCAAAATCCAGAAATAAATCCAAACAAAGGCAAGGAGGAGAGGAGAGAGTAGAAGTGTGTGAGATATAATACATCAAGCCTACAACATCCAGCACGCTCAAAATAAGCACCACAACCATTCCAGATTAATCTCCCCATAAAGAGTGCCAACAAAGCTTCGAGAAATTAGTCCTAAATCTTCACACAGCGAGATCAAAACCACACCACGCCATAAACAATGCACCGAGCATTGAACGAATTGTTTCTCACCATAACAAGGCGCCAATAACTATAAATAAGCAGTCTTGAATCTTTGCTGACCATCATCACACGCAGCATGTGCTTTCAAACTGTCGTCTTGCACCACGAAACAGATGTTAAATCAAATCAGCCACATTCATAGGCATTTCATCAATCTGTGTACTGTAATATTGCTCAATATCTCTAAGGATCTTGATGTCATCGCTTTTGACAAAGTTTATGGCAACACCCTGCATTCACCATAACGCAATGGGACCCAATTACTTAGTGAACTTGAAGAGGGTAAGAGGTTTCATTCCCTGTCAACCAACAAAAAAACAGAGAAGAAAAGAAATGTTACAGAAGATTGCAGCATACCTTTCGCCCAAAACGACCAGATCGTCCAATTCTATGGATGTAGAGCTCTCGATTGTTTGGAAGATCGTAATTAATCACCAGAGAAACCTATGGAAACTCAATGCCAAGACAACAAATAAGATATCGTTCTTACATTAACTAAAAGAGTAGGAGGAGCGTCGAAGGAATTGCAATACGGTCCCTTAAAACTATGACTATCAAGTATCAAGTTGAATGGAAAACAACCTGTGCAACAATGAGAAAAAGATACAAAATAGTGGTGTACCTGTTGAACATCCAATCCCCTAGCCCAAACATCTGTTGTGATAAGCACACGAGTTTGGCCAGAGCGGAATTCACCCATAATCGCATCTCGCTCCTTTTGAGGCATATCTCCATGCATGGATGAGACAGTAAAGTTATTCTCACGCATTTTTGCTGTCAGCCAATCAACCTGCCACTCAGATAGAAAAAAAGGAAAACGTAATTAAGAGCTGTCCAGAACCAACATTTCAGTTAAGATACATCATAATATTTAGTACATACAATGGAAACTGGTAGCATAAACTCCAGAATCTAATAAAATTATTTCTAAGGAACAAAATAATTATACAAGAAATATGAAGGTTCAAGAATATATAGAGCAGATTTCATTCAATTTTTAGGAGTGAATACTCAAAATGTTAATATGGTTTAGATTTACTCAATAATTTTCACAGGCACACGCACCAAGTGAAGGGAGAGAGAATACATATAATTATCTTCCTTATGAAGAATGATAATATAAGTTTTAACAGAGAAACAATGTGAAGCCAGATGGGGAAAAAAATACCTTGCGCTTTGTGTTGCAAAATATAACTGCCTGGGTTATGGTAAGTGTGTCGTATAAATCACATAGCGTATCAAATTTCCATTCTTCTCTTTCAACTGCAACGAAGAATTGCTTGATACCCTAAACATAACAAATCATAAACAAAAATGAGAACAGGACTTCCTTCCAATATTGCATCTAGAAAGCTAAGGCATTTGTATTACTTTCTAGCCGGACAAAGATCAAAAATACAAAAAACCATTGAGGAGGACATGGACAAATGTGAACAATGTTGTGTTTGGACATTGTGCTGCCCAAACACAACATATATAGGCATGAAACTAGTTTCTTTCTTTTCTGTCACGTCTACCACTACAACTTAAATAAAAATGTCATTTAGTGGTCTAGAACATGGGATGGAGTGAGAAACTAGTGACTCATATAGTATAAAAGCAGAAATAGAATAAAAAGGCAGCTCACCTCCAGAGTCAATTCATCACGTTTCACTAGGATGCGGACTGGATCAGTCATGAATTTACTTGTAATCTCCAATATTTCATTTGGGAGGGTGGCAGAGATTAAGACAACCTATAATGGCGCACACCCAGTTAACAATTTGTAGGAACCATAGATGTACAAGCTCTAAAGTTTTACTATATCTAGGAATTATAGTATTAATAAAACATGCATCCTCCAAATCTGCCTGTGAGCCTCGGCTAAAGAAACAGCCACAAGTTTTCAAACATTTCTTTACACTACAATGAAGAGAATATTCCAAACAATTCAGCATTTCCATGCCTCAGCTAAAAAAACAGCCAGAAGTTTTCAAACATTTCTTTACACTACAATAGAAGAGAATATTCCAAACAATTCGGCATTTCCATGCCTATATAGTATATACCTAGAAACATGTCTGAACTAGACACTTAATTATCACTTCTAACCAGATGCCGTGCCTCACAAAGATGACATAATACCAACAATAGAGGGGCTAGGTACCTGAAGGTCAGGTGGAAGGTATCTGTAGACATCATAAATCTGATCCTTAAATCCTCTGCTCAACATTTCATCAGACTCGTCCTAATAAAGTTAAGAAAATAAAATAAGAGTCAAAATAACCTGATTAAGCATACAGAATAATGATTACAATAGGCCAATAAACATCTCCATAGGTAAATGAAACTCACCAGAATCAATATTTTGATTGATCTAGTTCGCAAAGTTCTTCTTTTGATCATGTCACAAACTCTACCAGGAGTACCTGACACCACCTGAACTCCATGCTCTAGTTTTCTTATATCCTCACCCACACTTTTGCCTCCAACACAAGCATGAGCTTGTACATTTATATAGTCACCAATTGCCAGTATCACTTTCTCTGTTTGAGAAGCCAACTCTCTTGTAGGAGATAAAATCAAGGCTTGGACCCTAATTTTAAGGAAATATCAAATGGGATTACTATAAGTTATATAATACAAAAGTTGGGGCGCATTCGGGGAAAAAAATGTTCGGCTAACTACAGAAACCAAGAAATACACCAATACTGAACCTTAAGTAGCATGAATCCCTTCAAAAGCATAAAATCGATTTTTATAAAGAAAGCGATAAAATACCAGTTATTCCCTGAAACCATAAACTATTAAGCTATTAGACAAAGCCAGAAACTGCACAGACTATAACTCCTTCACGAACAAAAGAAAAACCCCAATGTTCAAATAAATTCCACCAGCAGTAATCTAAAAAGAATCTTCATACAATAATGTAAACAAAAAAGCAGAAAAAGGCATAATAAGCATACTCGGATGACTTGGTATCGACAATTTGGCAAACAGCTAGGGCAATCATTGAAGTCTTTCCAGTACCGGATTGCGCCTGAGCTATGACGTCACGGTGGGAGATAATCGGAAGAACGGCGCGCTGTTGGATGGCAGAAGGCTTCTCGAAGCCGTAATTGTAGATCCCTCGGAGGAGCTCCTCCTTTATTCCCATCTCGTCGAAGCTCATGATTGGCTCCACCCCTTTCGACGTCTCGAACACGAGCTTCGCGTCGTCTTCCTCCATCGCTCGCCGCCCCACTCCGCCTCTCTGAGCCGCCGCAGCCGCCATGGTGCTTCAATCAGTGTTGTCGGAAAGAGTAGCTTCTGCAAATTCGTTGAGCGGAAGAGAAGTTAATTGTGCCCTAGTTTTTCAACTTTGAGACTTGGTCCCCAATTGAAATTCTGCTCAGGCAAAAACGGTATTTATTTTAGTTATAAGTCGTGGTGGCTTCAGTTAGGGGTGAACAAAATATCCGAAATTCGAATATCTGATACAAATCAAACCGAAATTTAAAATTTGATTCGGACTTTTCGGATTTTCGGTTCGGTTCGGATTACATTTTTGGCAAATTTCGGATTTTCGGATCTGATCGGATCGGATCGGATATATTAAAAACATAATAAATCCGAAATATATTTTTAGTAATATATATATATACATATATATATATATATATAGAGTCGTAATCAAATGAGAACTCACACTACCATGAGAACTAAGACCAAATCTAAACCGTTGATTTATAGGAATAGATGGTCATGATATTGCCACGTGTAATAATTAAAAAAATCTAAAAATTCAATATAATTCCTAAAATAACCGAAAAATGGCAATTACGTAATTCTGCACTTCCACACGTTTCTAGTGAATCCCTAAATTCATGGGATAGATTTCGGCAGTTATTAATGAAGATGCACACACAAAAGACAAATTTTTATTTAAATATGTCAACAGATATAATGCCATTATGATATCAATATAATGCTACGGTGCGCATTGTGTAA